>RCWM02000174.1:600000-755000 GCA_003667255.2 Euschistus heros
TTCTGTGCTTAACAGTAGACAATTTAATTAAAATTGCGGCAACGGCCGGCAAGCCAGCCACCACCAAACTGGCTTGACCTGCACTACACCGACCAGTTCGATCCTTACGCTTCACTTCGAGTTTACGTTTATCGATAGTTCTTTCCTATAACCTCACATGTAAATAATCACTTCTACAGTTTCAACTTGGATTGTGTTGTTTAGTGTGTTATATTGATATTTATTAAATGTAAATAAGTGAAACAGAAGTTAACAACATGAGTTTCATAAAGGATTAAGTGTTCTTCTTCTTCTTCTTCTGCGATCTTCCCTCAGATGGCCAGGTCGAGGGTCAAGATGAGGAATTCAGTTGTCCTCCTAAGGTCCTTCAGGGCACCATGGAGCTTGATCCGCACATCGGTTGGAGAGGGCCAGATCAGCTTCCTTTGCTCAGAATAGAGCCTGCAGGTCTGAAGGATGTACTCGGTATTTTGTTCACCCTCTCCGCACTCGCAAAGGGGGCCGGATCCAATATGTAACTTATTGAACAGGTAAGCTCTGAGCCTGTTGTGCCCTGTTCGCAATCGGAAGGTGAGGACCTGCTCTCTTCGAGTGAGTTCGTAGATGGCATTCCAGGGTCGTGATGTGGATGTCTCCCAATCCATCTCTGGCTAACTGCGGCTTTGTTGAGCGTTTTTTTAAGGCCTGGATTAAGTGTTTTATCAATTCATGTTTTCTTATTTCCTCTAATATAATATGTAAAAGTGTTACAAAACTTCAAACGATTAATTTATACATGGATTTGGTGTTTTATATATTTTTATTTGTCGTATCAATTTAAGATATAAAATTTCAGTATACACATATTGTGAATGAATTCTTTGTCATCCATAATAGTTATTGCCCTAAAGTGAAACAGATTGTATAATTAATTCAATAATATATATCGATCTAAAAATAAATGTATATCATAGGTTTCATATTTTCTTATTTCCACTTCCAGTGAGAAAATATAGCAGAAATTAACATCATAACTTTCAACAAGGATTCTGTCTTGTATTATATAATGCCTTATAACATAGAGAATAGACAATGTGAAAATAATCACAGATTAAGAGGTAAATGACATATTATATAATTGTAAAACTGTTGGTGTAATGTTATAGATTAATTTATTTTTTTTTAAATTTAGAAGCCTGATGATGGAGCATTTTCTCCGAAACAGGTAGCTACAAATGTTAAATAAATATGAGTTATGTCAAATAAATACTAAAGGATTCTGTCTTTTATATATTTATAATTTGTTATTTACACTTCCCTGACATCAGAAAGTTTTTCAGGAATTAACATTACTGGTGGTTTGGCATTATATTAATTCTGATTTAACATAATATTAATTCAAAATTGTTTTAGTGTCTTATCTTAATATATATAAATTACGTGTCGCGTTCTTGGGGCACGCTGACACCTAAACTACTGAACCGATTTTAATCAAATTTGCACACCGTGTGCAGTTTGATCCAACAAGAAAGATAGGATAGCTTATATCTTAATTTATAGTCGCAATATTATTTGTATATTATCTGCAAGTCACAATTATCTGTTAGTTCTATAGGATTCTAACATATGGCAGTATAAGGTTATAGTCTAAGAGCCCGTGAACGTTATTTTATAAAAGATGAAAATTTGACAGCGCATGCTCCCAATAGAGGTACGAACGATGGGTCATGTGCTAAAGGTGTGTAAAATACCAGCCTACTATCGTCAAATTATGAAGTGTGATTTTTTTATACTTCCTTCAGAATTGTACTTACGTTATAGTATAAAGGCTGATTTTTATATATATGACTTGGGCAATGATTAGATAATGTTTCCTCATCAGCCAGACACTTACCATCGTGGCAACCCCTTGCCAGACAACCTTAATGCTCATTTAATTGTAATTGTACTTACGTTATAGTATAAAAGTTGATCTTTATATATATATATTACTTGGGTAATAATTAGATGATGTTTCATCATCAGCCAGACCGTTCTGACAGTTCCAATCCCTTGCCAGACAAGCATGAAGGGTAGTGCTGTAGTAGCGAGCACGAGGCAAGATACATATGGCTGGGTGCGAATGAGATAGTGAGTGAGGTCTGCCACGATCCTTCACTATGCTGTTGTATTTTACTGCACATGTATTGTTTATTACTCAGTGCGTATTTATATCAGCTTAAATAATTTTAAATGCTCTTGTCAAATATTAATAATTATAAGAAAAGGACCCTATTTTAGTCTCATAATAAGCTAAAAAGGAAAATATTTGAAAATAGAGATTTATTAAAAAGTACAGGCATTTAAATAAGAGACGACAAAACACCGGAAGAGAGACAGGAAGGGAAAAAAATTCACTCATGCCTATTAAAATAATAATAATAATATTTTGTTTACAATCCAAAATTTACTTAAACAAGATCTTGTTCTTTGACGAATAAAGTTATTATTATTATTATATTTGGTGTAGTAAATTAATAATTACTACTTAAATATTAATTAATACTTGAAAAGAACATATAAAATTATATTATAAATTATAAACTATAAATTATAAACCGCCAATCTCTACCAAATTTTGACTACATCATCTTTATAGGATGGTTTAGTAATAGTAAAATCTAATGATTTTCAAATAATTCTTTATTGAAAAATGAATAATAAGTGGATACCAGTGAAGTACAAAAATAGCGGCAATTGCCATCTACATGAAATGTTAAAAGGTACAGTGTTACATAGAGCTTGATATTGATAATAAAATTTACTTATTTTTAAATTGTTATTAAAACAGCTATATGGTGTGAATAAACCATTTTCATAGTTCTAGATTTAGCAACAATAAAAATTTAAATGTACAATGTTGAGTGTTAGAAACGGGGTTTGCCACACTATCACATACTTTTATGGTTAGAAATTAAAATCCAACCAGATCAAATCAATAACATTATTTCTGTCAAATGAAAATTATTACAAATTAAAATGCCAATCCTCAGCTGTTTAATATTGTGTGTAAAAATATGAATTTTAAACCTTTAGTTGTAAGCACTGATAATGCAATCCATTATAAGCAACAGTTTCTTAATAGTCTCTGTCCATCTGAATTACCAACTCATATATTAAAATTGAAAATTGGATTAGATCTAATTAAGATTAGACATCCAATTTTCAATTTTAATATATGAGTTGGTAATTCAGATGGACAGAGACTATTAAGAAACTGTTGCTTATAATGGATTGCATTATCAGTGCTTACAACTAAAGGTTCAAAATTCATATTTTTACACACAATATTAAACAGCTGAGGATTGGCATTTTAATTTGTAATAATTTTCATTTGACAGAAATAATGTTATTGATTTGATCTGGTTGGATTTTAATTTCTAACCATAAAAGTATGTGATAGTGTGGCAAACCCCGTTTCTAACACTCAACATTGTACATTTAAATTTTTATTGTTGCTAAATCTAGAACTATGAAAATGGTTTATTCACACCATATAGCTGTTTTAATAACAATTTAAAAATAAGTAAATTTTATTATCAATATCAAGCTCTATGTAACACTGTACCTTTTAACATTTCATGTAGATGGCAATTGCCGCTATTTTTGTACTTCACTGGTATCCACTTATTATTCATTTTTCAATAAAGAATTATTTGAAAATCATTAGATTTTACTATTACTAAACCATCCTATAAAGATGATGTAGTCAAAATTTGGTAGAGATTGGCGGTTTATAATTTATAGTTTATAATTTATAATATAATTTTATATGTTCTTTTCAAGTATTAATTAATATTTAAGTAGTAATTATTAATTTACTACACCAAATATAATAATAATAATAACTTTATTCGTCAAAGAACAAGATCTTGTTTAAGTAAATTTTGGATTGTAAACAAAATATTATTATTATTATTTTAATAGGCATGAGTGAATTTTTTTCCCTTCCTGTCTCTCTTCCGGTGTTTTGTCGTCTCTTATTTAAATGCCTGTACTTTTTAATAAATCTCTATTTTCAAATATTTTCCTTTTTAGCTTATTATGAGACTAAAATAGGGTCCTTTTCTTATAATTATTAATATTTGACAAGAGCATTTAAAATTATTTAAGCTGATATAAATACGCACTGAGTAATAAACAATACATGTGCAGTAAAATACAACAGCATAGTGAAGGATCGTGGCAGACCTCACTCACTATCTCATTCGCACCCAGCCATATGTATCTTGCCTCGTGCTCGCTACTACAGCACTACCCTTCATGCTTGTCTGGCAAGGGATTGGAACTGTCAGAACGGTCTGGCTGATGATGAAACATCATCTAATTATTACCCAAGTAATATATATATATAAAGATCAACTTTTATACTATAACGTAAGTACAATTACAATTAAATGAGCATTAAGGTTGTCTGGCAAGGGGTTGCCACGATGGTAAGTGTCTGGCTGATGAGGAAACATTATCTAATCATTGCCCAAGTAATATATATAAAAATCAGCCTTTATACTATAACGTAAGTACAATTCTGAAGGAAGTATAAAAAAAATCACACTTCATAATTTGACGATAGTAGGCTGGTATTTTACACACCTTTAGCACATGACCCATCGTTCGTACCTCTATTGGGAGCATGCGCTGTCAAATTTTCATCTTTTATAAAATAACGTTCACGGGCTCTTAGACTATAACCTTATACTGCCATATGTTAGAATCCTATAGAACTAACAGATAATTGTGACTTGCAGATAATATACAAATAATATTGCGACTATAAATTAAGATATAAGCTATCCTATCTTTCTTGTTGGATCAAACTGCACACGGTGTGCAAATTTGATTAAAATCGGTTCAGTAGTTTAGGTGTCAGCGTGCCCCAAGAACGCGACACGTAATTTATATATATTAAGATAAGACACTAAAACAATTTTGAATTAATATTATGTTAAATCAGAATTAATATAATGCCAAACCACCAGTAATGTTAATTCCTGAAAAACTTTCTGATGTCAGGGAAGTGTAAATAACAAATTATAAATATATAAAAGACAGAATCCTTTAGTATTTATTTGACATAACTCATATTTATTTAACATTTGTAGCTACCTGTTTCGGAGAAAATGCTCCATCATCAGGCTTCTAAATTTAAAAAAAAAATAAATTAATCTATAACATTACACCAACAGTTTTACAATTATATAATATGTCATTTACCTCTTAATCTGTGATTATTTTCACATTGTCTATTCTCTATGTTATAAGGCATTATATAATACAAGACAGAATCCTTGTTGAAAGTTATGATGTTAATTTCTGCTATATTTTCTCACTGGAAGTGGAAATAAGAAAATATGAAACCTATGATATACATTTATTTTTAGATCGATATATATTATTGAATTAATTATACAATCTGTTTCACTTTAGGGCAATAACTATTATGGATGACAAAGAATTCATTCACAATATGTGTATACTGAAATTTTATATCTTAAATTGATACGACAAATAAAAATATATAAAACACCAAATCCATGTATAAATTAATCGTTTGAAGTTTTGTAACACTTTTACATATTATATTAGAGGAAATAAGAAAACATGAATTGATAAAACACTTAATCCAGGCCTTAAAAAAACGCTCAACAAAGCCGCAGTTAGCCAGAGATGGATTGGGAGACATCCACATCACGACCCTGGAATGCCATCTACGAACTCACTCGAAGAGAGCAGGTCCTCACCTTCCGATTGCGAACAGGGCACAACAGGCTCAGAGCTTACCTGTTCAATAAGTTACATATTGGATCCGGCCCCCTTTGCGAGTGCGGAGAGGGTGAACAAAATACCGAGTACATCCTTCAGACCTGCAGGCTCTATTCTGAGCAAAGGAAGCTGATCTGGCCCTCTCCAACCGATGTGCGGATCAAGCTCCATGGTGCCCTGAAGGACCTTAGGAGGACAACTGAATTCCTCATCTTGACCCTCGACCTGGCCATCTGAGGGAAGATCGCAGAAGAAGAAGAAGAACACTTAATCCTTTATGAAACTCATGTTGTTAACTTCTGTTTCACTTATTTACATTTAATAAATATCAATATAACACACTAAACAACACAATCCAAGTTGAAACTGTAGAAGTGATTATTTACATGTGAGGTTATAGGAAAGAACTATCGATAAACGTAAACTCGAAGTGAAGCGTAAGGATCGAACTGGTCGGTGTAGTGCAGGTCAAGCCAGTTTGGTGGTGGCTGGCTTGCCGGCCGTTGCCGCAATTTTAATTAAATTGTCTACTGTTAAGCACAGAAACCTTATTTATTTATTTATTTGATTACTATTTTAGGTGCCGTGTACAACAACTCAGACTAGAGGCACCATTACAATACATTTGTTATTAGAATTCTACATTATATTAGCTGATACAAGTTGTTTTCTTTGAGGAAGGTAAACAGTTTTTTTCAGTATACGGGTTTTAAAGCCTCGCAGTACCCTTGGAGATGCAACGAAGTCCTGGAAGGTAAAAGTCGGGTGCTATTGCTATCGGGTTTTTTTCTATAAAACTCAATAGAATTAGTCACCTAAACCTAAACTAAACCTTCAGCCTCTTCTCGTATCCAATCTTTACAATCCAAAATACTCAATGCTCCTTATTACGTCACAAATAAACTTATCGATAAAGATTTTAATGTTTCATATGTTGCTGTATTGGCCCAAACAAGATACCTAAAAGTCCGTTCACACTTAACTCCATGCCCACTGGAATCCACTAGTTTTTCAACTTGCTTCACACTCATTCCCCGGTAATCCTCCGAGGCTTCTGAAAAACCTCAGGGCTAAATGACTAGAGTCTGGGGATAAGATGTTCCAAGAGCCCAGGATGGCCGATTCCACCCGAAGTCCCCCCCCCCCCCCCTACATGCTCTCGCAGCTCTTCTTACCTTTCGTATGAGATATTCCCGTCGCCCTTACTATTTCTACTGTAAGACTAGAGTATGGTGGGGGGATAGGATATTAATTAATATTATATAATAATTAATATTATATATTATTATCAATTAATTAAAAAAAAATCCCATTGATTTACAGCGGATTTTATTGGAATTTGGTCATATTCTTGGAATTATTGAGCATCTTCAAGCCAGGTCGTGTTTTGAGGATAAAGAGGATAAAATTTAATGGAAACTGACCTCAAATCTTGATTCAGAGCACAAGAAAACCCTTAGACGTTAAATTTGATCAAAATCAGAAAATATTTTATTTTTTACCCCTTACACCATTTTTCGACGTTGAGATTTTAGCGACCACTTCTGACGGCTGTAACATTCCCTGTGGTCAACCGATTAAAATAGTGAAGGCATCACTAGAATCAGTGTGCATTCCGCTTTCTATTTGTTTATATAACATTGGGTTTATTCTAAATTTCAGTAATGTTTTAAAAAATATCCGAGGTAAAATATAACTGGAGTTATCTCAGTGAGGAGGTATCCTGCGATCTCCGCATTTGAGCTAATCTATGCAGTTTTACGGCTTCTATATGCCCTTAAAATTTGGTTTTAATCGGTGGCGAAATCTGTGAGATAGCTCTAATTATTTACGTTTCGAAGCAAGTTGACAGCCTCTTGACTTCTAAAATCCTCACACATTCTTGGAGGTAAAAAAATTTTTTATTTCGATCTAATATGGTTTCTACGTGTTTTTTGAGATGAGGAATCTGAAAATGAAATCAGTTTTTAGTTTAAAAAAATTCTTCACTAATATTTTTGAAAAAAAAAAAAAAACGCCTAATTTTTTATTTCAACCTTATTTGGTTTCTACATGATTTTTGAGATGAGGAATCTGAAAATTAAATCAGTTTTTAGTTTTAAAATTATCCTCACCAATATTTTTGAAAAAAAAAACAAAAAAAAACCTTCATTTTTAATTTCTACCTAATTTGGTTTCTACATGTTTTTTGAGATGAGGAATCAGATAATGAAATCAATTTTTAGTTTAAAAATGTTTACGTTTAAATGTATGTATGTTTACTAATACGATTAAATTAAAAAATATTGGACTAATTAATTAATTAATAATAATATATAGTATTAATTTTATATAATATTAATTAATATCCTATCCCCCCCCACACTTTAGTCTTACAGTAGAAATAGTAAGGGCGACGGGAATATCTTATACAAAAGGTAAGAAGAGCTGCGAGAGCATGTAGTGGGGGAACTTCGGGTGGAATCGGCCATCCTTGGCTCTTGGAATATCTTATCCCCAGACTCTAGTGGAATCATTTCTCTAAAATATAACTGGAGTTATCTCAGTGAGGAGGTATCCTGCGATCTCCGCATTTGAGCTAATCTATGCAGTTTTACGGCTTCTATATGCCCTTAAAATTTGGTTTTAATCGGTGGCGAAATCTGTGAGATAGCTCTAATTATTTACGTTTCGAAGCAAGTTGACAGCCTCTTGACTTCTAAAATCCTCACACATTCTTGGAGGTAAAAAAAAATTTTTTATTTCGATCTAATATGGTTTCTACGTGTTTTTTGAGATGAGGAATCTGAAAATGAAATCAGTTTTTAGTTTAAAAAAATTCTTCACTAATATTTTTGAAAAAATAAAAAAACGCCTAATTTTTTATTTCAACCTTATTTGGTTTCTACATGATTTTTGAGATGAGGAATCTGAAAATTAAATCAGTTTTTAGTTTTAAAATTATCCTCACCAATATTTTTGAAAAAAAAAACAAAAAAAAAAAAAAAAACCTTCATTTTTTTTAATTTCTACCTAATTTGGTTTCTACATGTTTTTTGAGATGAGGAATCAGATAATGAAATCAATTTTTAGTTTAAAAATGTTTACGTTTAAATGTATGTATGTTTACTAATACGATTAAATTAAAAAATATTGGACTAATTAATTAATTAATAATAATATATAGTATTAATTTTATATAATATTAATTAATATCCTATCCCCCCACCATACTTTAGTCTTACAGTAGAAATAGTAAGGGCGACGGGAATATCTTATACAAAAGGTAAGAAGAGCTGCGAGAGCATGTAGTGGGGGAACTTCGGGTGGAATCGGCCATCCTCGGCTCTTGGAATATCTTATCCCCAGACTCTAGTGGCTAAATGTCCCCTCGTAGTACCAAATGTTGCCTCCACGTAGCATACCAAAATGTACAAAATTAGATTCCTCCTTAAGGCTAAACATCCCGATTTTTAGTAAGATTTTTTTTTCAAGAGATGGCAGCACTTTTGGGGCGAATTTATTTCCGCTCTCATTTGTGAACAGAATCATCAATATTAGATCTGTAAACGGATTTGGTAATAAAAACTCCATTAAATTAACGCTGCGTTTTCCGAATTTTTTTTGTCAATTATTTTAGAATTTAAAAAAATTATCTGGCGAACTATTAATTTTTTTTAAAAAATCTGGTTATAACCACTTAGTCATAAGTCAATTGAACACAATTATGCAAACAGATTCATTTTCGATTGCATAGGTTGATCGTAATTTGAAAAATAAGATTTGTAAGGAAGCGGGTGATTAGATTAGTAAGCTGCCTGCTGTTGTAGTAGTGGGGGAAGGGCTGTGAGGACCCAGCTCCCAGTCAGCTACCGATCTAACGTCTCCCCAATAGTGCAAAAACCGGCAGAAAATAGGCAAACTAAATTTGATATACTTTTTAGAATATAAATAATATTTTAAAAAACGAACCTGTGAGCAAATTTCAAAATAACTATATATGTTCTTCGGTAGTTAATAAAAAGAAAAAAAAAACTAAAACAAACTCTTTTAAAGCACAGTTAGAATATCTATGAAATTTATAAACATTTTTAAACCCAGGAGATATTAAAAATAATAAACCGACAAAAAATGATATTTCGAACAAATATCGAGTTAACATATGAATACTTTAGGTAATTAAAAATACCCTAAACAAATATTTTATATGTTCAAGAGGAATTTATTTCACTGATTATTTGAACTATTTATTATTATATTCGAACAACGGAATTCAAAGTGTAAAGTAATCATTAGGACCAAAACATGTGTTTAGTCTTCCACAAAAGGTAAATAAATCGAGAAATAATGAGTAACTTATAACTGTTTATTTAAAGGAGTAAAATTTTTAATTTTATTGATAACAGTTAACTAAGAAATATATGACTGTTAGTAATTTATCAATTCCTAAGAAGTTTCATTGAACCCTTCAACACGAAAACACATTTCTAATATAGAATGTAACAGCTGATATTTATAAAATTTGATAATCAAGCTTCTTGCATGTCTACTAAGAATTTCAAAGTAAAAACAACATACATATTTGGAGAAGATAATATTTATATGAACATTTTTTATTACTAAAAACCTAAAATTAACTTAATTATTCATTAGAACTTCATAATGTAAGTAGAAATTATCGGGAATATAAGAGTCCTGAACTAACTACTTCGGCAAAGAATTAAAAGAAAAACTTTTATTGGTATCTGTAAGTGTAAATTCACTCTTACCGATTTGTTCTCATTCGATCCATGAAAATTATTTATTAATAAATAAAATATAATTCATATAACAAATGATATCTCGGAATAATAATAAAACATTGGACAATAAGAATATTTATACCTTGAGAGTACTACTAGCCCAGTCAAATAAGGAGTTTTAGACAGCAAATCTCGAAAAGGAAGCAATGAAGCTAAATTTCTGCATATGCTTTCGTTTTGGGATTCTAAATAAGTGGTGAAAAGTCACCAACCACAGCATGTTAGCATAATGATATTCATAGTCAAAGGTCACAAAATCAGTTTTTTTTTTTTCAAATATCTCGATATCTTTGCCTCGGGTGTCAATCGAGAAGGTTACAAAACTTGTAGATAATAATATTTTCTATGCTTTTTTTGGGTTTCATTCATTTTTTTTAGGATTAACCGTTTTCAAGATATAGTGTGGAAAAACAGAAGCGGGCACCGGTTCGGGCAAACATTTGCTTCTATTGCCTTCATCAATCGTTTCTCAGAAAAAATGTCGGAATCAAAGTTGTAGAGCATCAAATTTTCTTTAATTTCGTATATACATTTTGGCACTTAATTAAAAATATTTGACAAAAAGTGAGGTAACAATTTGTTTTTCTCGATTATTTTCTATATTTAATAACGTATATCTCGAAAACCTTTTATTTTTGAAAAGATTTTTTATTTTAATATTAATAAAGTAAGTAATTTTACAATATAGCCCGAACGTTAGTAGTAGTAGTAGGAACCAAAACTTTTATGCAAACCCTCTTTTAAATTAAATGTCACTCAATACGTACATTTGAGTACTTTTGAAAAAAAAAAATAAAATAATTCAATACCTTGCAATAAATAATATTCATTATTGTTCATTAAATAGTAAAAAAAAATATATATAGATATTCTATGAATCAGAGTTAGAAAAGAATTAGTGTCAGGATTCCAGGTGTGTTTGGGTATGGTTCTTAAAAAAACAGATAGACAAAAGAGAGAATACTTCCAATTCGAAAATAAGCACACTTAATAAAAAAAGTATATAAAACTAAAGTTGTTGCAAATTAGATTTGCTTTATGCATAGAACGAAAATGTGCTAAGAGTAGCGGTTTCCGAGTTATTTGATCAAACAGCTAAGAACATACGATGTTCAACCCTTTCAAAAATGTTCTAAAAACAATGATTGTATAAGGATTATTATTGTTTGACTCTGATTCATGTTGACTATCGCTATAGTCCCGGCAACTGCAATAATATCAACTCATGAGCTTTTTTACTCGATTTCATACAAATTATTGACATATCTTTTATATTTTGCTAAGAAAACATAACGAACCCCACAATGTGATGTGGCCGTGAGAAATCAGAAAAAAATCACTTTCTTCAATTGATTTCCACTACTTATATTTACAACGAAATAAATCAAATCATACAAATATAAAAGGATAAACCGTTTTGTAGGTACCTATATCCAACCTATAGTAGGAAATTACACATTAAAATTACATTTCCGGGTTATGTTTTTAAAAATATATTTTAATTATTATGGTATACGCTATGGAAAAATTACATATCCACGAGACTTGGGAACAATGAAATTACCTTATATTACGGTAATTCTAAAACATTTCCAAGGAGCCAGTTATAAAACTGATTTTATTTATCAGTCATTGTTTAATTTTAGTTACGATTTTTACAGTCAACTAATGTAAAATTATTGATTTTCAAAGTTGAATTTGAACAACTCAGCGAAACAACACTTTGTTTTCAAATTACATCATAGTAAATATTATATATTATTTTCACTATCAGCTCTTCTTTTCAGTTCAGGTTTTCTTCTTCTAGCAGATACGCGGAGATTCTTTTTTGATTTACAACTATTTATATAAAAATCTCTACGTTCAATAGATTGTTCTTCTTTGTTTTGTTCTATCTTTACAACGATAGAAATTGAACGGAAATACAATTTGTTCTGAACAGGAAATATTTTCAATTGTTATTGGATTTTCCGGAATATCTTTTACTAGGTTCCTGTACTATCGGATTGACTTCATATACCGACATGCAACCTAAATTTATATTAGGTACAAGGTAATAAATTTACGTATGTATTTATATATGTAAATTTATATATAATTACATAGGTATCTATCAGCTAGGTAACTTATGGAATTTATTTGGAATATTTCATATTATTTGTCCCAAATACATTACCGGTGAAAAGGGTCAGATAGTGTTAGACTTCCTGCAGTAAGTAAACAAAAATTTTTCTCTATTTGAAAATAAATAGACAATAACCTCCTTTGTTGACTTTTTAAAAAGACATATTTATCTGAACTATAAGTTAACAATGCAGCTATTATCAATTCATGATTTTTCAAATTTTTGGATCTTCTAAGTACAACACATTATAGTAAACGTTTTTGTTTGTTTTTTTAATATATTTTAATTACTATGGTTGACATTCAAATTGTTGGACCATCAAACGCTTCAAGTGAAAATAAAAGCTACAAATTATTGTAGCTAGGTTCCTAATAATTAGTCAGCGAAAAGGGCCAATGTTTCCTATAGATATCGCAGTAAAATAAGGATTGCATATACAAAATGTCTTTTTTTTTATTTGGTAATAAATAGACAAATAAAATATTTAATAAATTTATCAAAATATATACTAAAACTTGAATTCAGCTTTTGTCAATTCGAAAAATTTATTTTAATGGCCTTATTCTTACTTACTTTCTTACTTGAAATGAGAAATTGTTAATAGAATGAATCTAACGACAGATAAAAAATAATATTAACAAGAAAACAAAATCATACAATTTTTCTTTGGCTCTTCATAAATCGAGGAATACCTATGTAGAGTCATTTCGGTAAGGAAGAGACCGTTTCAGCCGGTGACGCAATTCCATCCGGTTGTAAACAAAATTCGTATTTTTCACATTACGATCGTAATATGCATGTTATGATTAGTTGAAATGTGTCATTCGTTTCAGAAAACGTTTCTACAACTGGCTATAACCTCATATTTTTAAAAATATATATTTAACACCTATTTTTACGTTTTATTTTCTTAATTATTGCATTTATAGAAAAAAACGCTTCGTAGCGTGAATTCTGTGTTTACTAAATACCCAAACAATTTTACAGATTGAAAATCGGACATTCCGTTCCGGAGGAATTACGGAAATAAATTCTACTGTTTCCAACTCTTGACTGAAAGGGGTATATTTAGCCTTAATACGAATCAACCGATTTTGGTTCTGCAAAGTTAGTTTTGTTTCATATTTCCGTAGAATTTGAAGTAATTGGTTTATAAGCCCATATTTGTGATATTTACAATTTTAAGTTAAAAAAAAGTACTTTCTTGTATTTTTAAATGAAAATCGGGTTATAGGCAGATGCAGAATAATAAATTATAAATATTGGCCAAAAAAAATTAATTATACCAACACCAGCGGCCAAAACACGTAAATAATAAATTTCTATAAGAAAACTTCCTTATTTTTCAGGAGGCATCTGCATCTGTCATGACTAGAGTAGACTCAAAATAAACATTTAAAATAGCATTTTAATTGAATGCATCGGTTCTTTTGGAATTCATAATAGAATTTTCACGATCCAAACTGATATTTCTAATAATTATAGTATTATAAATATTAGTAAATAATAATCAAAACTATATAACCAAAAAAACTGCATATTTAATGTAAATATATTTCTTCACTCTTTTATTAATTGAAATTTACAACTGTATTAATAAAAACACATTTAGTAGATATGCTGTATAGAATACAAAATAATGGCATGATTAGAACTTGTAGAAGAACTACCCATTGGTAGTGCTCTAATGAAATAATTACGAGGCCATCTTCTTTTCAGACGCCTCGGAGGATTGCCAGGAATGGAATGGGAAGCAAGTTGTGCTCCAAGTGGATCTGGATGGGGAGTAAGTTTATTATGAAAGGATAGGTATCTGATTCGTGCCAAATCAGCGACATGTGGGATATTAAGGTCATTGTAGATTAATTCATTTATGACAAAGTAAGGAGCATTAAGGATTTTTCGAAGGATTTTGGATTGGAGTGATTGGATGCGGGAAGAATTCGATGGTTTGGTGGATCCCCATAACTCTATACCCTAAGTCCAAATAGGTCTGATAATCGTCATATAGATGAGTTTCTTGTAATGAATCGGGAGATTTGAACAATTGTCAAGTAAGTGTTGTAGCAGTCGAAATCGAAGTGCAGCTTCTTGTCTTTTCAATCTTGTATGAGGTTTCCATTTAAGTCTCTTGTCCAGATAAAATCTCAGGTATCGTATTTGTTCCACATTATTTAGCGGTATACCATTAAAGGATACAGGACAGGATGAGGTAGGTTTTCGATGGACAGTAAAGGTTATTTGCTGGGATTTGCAAGGATTTAAAAATATATTTCTAAATTCGGAATTTATCAAAATTTAAGAAGGAATTAGGAAAAGCGATAAAAAATTATGTTATTAATCTTACAAATAATAACTAATAATATCAATTTTGTCTGGATTTTGCAGCGCAAATTAATTAATTAAATTACTTTAATTTGGATCGTGAAAATTCTATTTTCAATTCCAAAAGAAACGATGAATTTAATTGAAATGCTATTTCAGAGTTTTAGTTTGAGGCTGCTGTATTCATGACAGATGCAGATGCTACATGAAAAAAAAAATGTTTTTTTCTAGAAATTTCGTATTTTCGTGTTTCAGCCGGTGTTGTTTGTATAATTAATTTTTTGCGCCAATATTTATTTACTTACTACGTACCACTACAGCCCGGTGTGAACCTTGGCCTCCTGAGCAATGCTTTGCTATGTGCCTATATCGTTAGCCTTCCGTTTCCATGCTGAATCGCTGAGGATCCCTAGATCTTCTTCAAGGTCCTGTAGCTATCGTCTTCTTGGTCGGCCAACTCTTCTCTTTTTGCCAATTATAGAGACATGCAAAAGTTTGCTCGGCATTCTATTAGAGGGCCTTCTTATAATATGATTCAACCATTCCAGACGTCGTATTTTTATAAAATGAACCACATTTACATCCTGGTATAAGGAATACAACTCGGCATTTGTTCGAAACTTCCACATATTTGATTGTGCATCGTGGACTTGACCATAAATTTTCCTCAAAAGCTTACGCTCAAATAAAGTTAACTGATTTTTCATTACGGTGGTTAAAGTCCACGTCTCCGCTCCATATGTTAGGACTGGCCGAATTAAGGTTTTATACAGTCGCACCTTAGTAGTTTGAGACAATAGGCTACTTTTAAAAAGTTTTATATTTGCGATGTAAGCCCTATTAGCTGCCATTATTCTTTTTCTTACTTCATTTATTATTTTATTCTCATCATTCAATGTTGAACCAAGATATGAGAAACTTCTAAATTTTTTGAAAGAATAGCCATCGATATCTATGGTAGTATTACATAGTTGAATGCATGAATGCATGATATTCTCTGAAAAGTTGACCTCCATCTCCTTTTAATTGACCATCAGCAGGCTTTTGATAGTGCCAACAGAGAAAAATTGATTGAAGCCTTAATAGACTTTAATATACCACATAAGCTGATTAAACTGATCAGCATGGCATTGAGTGGTAGTGACGGCAAAGCCATCATAGGCGGCAACATGAGTCCCGAATTCCCCATTCTGACTGGCGTGAGACAAGGCGATGACGGGGGGGCGTGTGCGGTGCCGTAAAGAAGATCCAGTAATCTTCATAGACCAGGCTCAGGACCTGGATGTTTTCGCCTGACCTTCTGAAATTCTTTTCCTATCTGCGCTTCCTTGGTCTACACACTTTGCTAATGAAACCAATGTATTTTCTGTTTTTTGTTGTTTTTCTATTATTTATCCTTACCAGATTAGTTTTCATTTTTTAATTTATTCGTATCACTATGATATTACTTTTAACCAGCTAACCCTCACTTGTTTTATTATTTTTTTCAATTGTTTTTTATTTTACTTTTTTTTTTTTCTTCCTCACTTCTTTACCAGCTCTTCATCCGTTCGTTCTCTACTATTCTTATATATTTACCAGTTACTACTTTTACTCTTACTTTGCATTATTGTAAATTTTCTACTTTTATATATACTTTGTACATATCATTTCACTTCTGTTCTTATCATCGATATGTATTTTTTTCTTCTTGGCGTCTACTACTGTATCTCATTTTCAGCGTCATCCTTTTACTTACTGTCCTATGTTTCCATAACTTCTTCCCAATATTACAAATATACTAACTGCCTGTCACATAAACTCACAATTCCTATCAGCCCACTACGATGAATTCCTAGAATTCTTCACCCAAAATTTTTACCACATCATTGCAGTCTCTGAAACCTGGCCCAAACCTTATATTCCTTCTTCCTCAATTTCCCTCCCTAACTACTCCATCATCCGTCCTACTCCAGTAACCGGTCCGACGACCGGGTCAACCGGAACGGAGGCGGAGTAGCACTATATGTTCATGATAGTCTGAAGTCCCGTGTCCTCCATCTTTCTCCTCCCTCAAATCTCCCAAGCATTGAGTATCTCTTTGTTGAAATATGCTTTAATTCCCATTCTTTCCTGCATGTAGTGGCCTATCGTCCCCCTCATGCTCCCTTTGACCAATCATTTGAATCTAACCTTTACTATTATGTTCCTCTCTACTCCAATATAATCATCTCCGGTGACCTGAATACCAATCTCATATCTGATTCCTATGACAAAACCTATCTTGAAAACCTCTTTTTTTCCCTTCACCTTTTTATTGTACCATTTAATCCCACCCACCACTCCCGCGGGTCCGACACATGGTTGGACCTGCATGTGATAGATTCTCCAAAAAACCTTCTTTCCTCAAGTCAACGACCTGTTTCATTCCTATCCTCTCATGACCTGATACAAATATCATATGATGTCCCAACACCTCGGTTCCTCCCTAAAACAATCTCCTTTCGTAACATCGACTCCATTACCAGAGAAAAGATTTTACCTGACATTGAAGTGTTAGATTGGAATCCAATTTACTCCTGCTCCTCAATTGATACCATGGTTAAATTACTCACCACCAATCTCCTATCTATCCTTGATACCCATGCTCCTCTTAAAACCTCAACATTTCGCCGGCGTCGCTCTGCTCCTTGGATGAACCAAGATATTAAAGATTTACAAAGAAGACGAGAGGCTGCCCATAGACGCTTCAGACGCACCAGGCTTGAAGATGACTATCAAGCGTTTAAGCTTCTTAGAAATTTAACACAATCCACGATCCGGCGAACTAAATCCAATTTCTTCCACGAAGCCCTCTCATCTGCACCCGATCCTAAATCCAAATTGCTGCTCCTCCGCAAACTTTCCTTTTGTGATCCTCCTAGTTCCTCTCCCTCGGGAGTCTTTTCTGTCACTCCAGAGGAGTTCAATTCCTTTTTCGTTTCTTCCTCTTCATCTGCTCCTTCTCGACCCTCCCAGTCCTTACATCAGCCTGCATTTAACGATAATAATTTTTCTTTTTCTTATATCACTCCCTCTGATCTAATTACCTCCATTATGAAGTCTCAATCCAACTCATCTGGTTTAGACCTGTTAAATTATTGAAATTATGCCTTCCTGAAATCCTACCGGTTCTCCTCTTCATATATAATTTTTCCCTCCAAAACTCTGTATTTCCCACTTCCTGGAAAAAGGCCGTAATTCATCCCATCAACAAGAACCCAAACCCTATATCCCTATATAGAAAGATTGGTGCAATCCCAAATTTCCAATTTCCTAGAAGATTCCAAGTTACTCGATCCCTTCCAGTCTGGTTTCCGTCCCGGCAGATTACTGGATGGCCGTCTTCTTTACGGCACCGCACACGCCCCCCCCCCCCCCCCGAAAACCACACATACTTTAATTTGCCGGCTGATCTCTTCTGACGGGCGAGCCAATACAGATGCCTGTTGGTCGGGGTCATCTCCTCGCTCAGATATATCCGGTGGGAGTCATTCTCCTGCCAGCCGATATCGCGCGTCGAGAAGTCCCTCTTAACTTTTCTCCTCTGTATTAGATCGTCCCTCAGAGATTGTCTGACGAATCGTGCGATTACAGGCGGTGGTCGCGCATCATCCTTCCTGGGCCTCCGGCGCTCCACTAGGTCGAAATCTTTTATGTTAAGTTTGATGCCGAGACCGGCACCAATAATTGTAACCAATGCCGTGGGGGTCTCTCCTGGGCGTTCCGGGATGCCCCGAATTTCCATAGATTTGTTCAAAAGTCCCTGCTCTGCCTTGTTTATCCTGATTTCGAGCAGGCAGACTTTTGTTTTTAAATTACTATTTTTATTAACCAGCTCGTCTATACATTTTGTTTGCCCTTCTAGATGAGCTTCGATTTTTGTCAGTCTATCAGTCAATTCAAAACTTAAGTCTCCATATTTATCAAGTGACGTTCTTATGGATTTAATTTCCTCGTTTACTGTGTTTACGGCAGCTAGTATCTCGGAACCGGATGGCTCCGAAGGTTTCTCGGTGCTTGAATTTTGCTTTTTTGTGTCACAAATGTGACAAAACCATGATTTTTTGGAGTTTTTCAGAGCTTCAATGTCTTTGTCTAGAAGGTTGAACCATCTGCCGTGGAAAATCCCTTTACATTTAGAACAAAATAAACTGTATTTGTCTTCTCTTGAAATTGAATTTTCACACTTCGCGCATTGAACCATTTTTAAGTAATTTATTAGTTATTGAGATATTTATGTATATATATTTGCATGTGTATGGATATATGTGTGAGTGTATGTATGCAGACATGTAAATATGTAGAGATATGTATGAATATTTATGTATATAAAATATCTAGATATTTAATAATGTATAGCAACAGTTTTTGTTTATTTTAGTACTAGGATGTTATATATTTTTTTCTTATCTTTTATTTTCTTTGAAGATTTTTTTGTATATATTTTTCTTTTATTATAAATTATGATCAAATCTTATATTTAAGTTGTTTAACCATATTGTTATTTTAAGTTGAGTCTGGTCTTCTTGGGACAGCGTGTAATGTAATGTGGAAGTTATTTAATAAATAAAGAGAATAAAAAAAAAAAGTAATACATTTCATTAAATTAAGACTTATTATTAATAAAAATTTTGGCCTTTTTAACACAATTATAACTTTATATTTTAGTTTATTATCTTTGTTTATAGCTATTTATTAAAATTTACAACTGTATACAATATATATAAAATACAGCAAGTAAATGTTATGATTATTCTAAAATGACATGCCAATTGCTTGACTACCCATTATATATAATAAAGTACTATATACCCAGGTTTTTTTGGTGGAATAGAGTGGAAAGCGAGTTGTGATACTAATGGATTTGAATGATTATGGAGTTTGCTTTGAAAAGTCACCTGACTTCTTTTTTTTTTTTTTTTTTTTTTTCTTATCTTTTATTTTCTTTGAATATTTTTTTGTATATATTTTTCATACAAATTAAGAAGTTAATTTTTTTTTTTTTAATTTTTTTTTTTGTATATTCATCATTTTTACGGGTGATTAGCCCAGTGTGGAGCACCAAAGCTCAGCTCCATACGTCCATATAGGTCAAATTACAGTTTTTTAAATAAGTCTTTTGTAACTAACCGGGAGTTTATTACGTTTGTCAAGTAAATGTTGAAGGAGTCGAAAACGACGTGAATTTTTTGTCAATGTAGGTTCCAAGATTTTTGTCCATATAGAGTCTTAGGTATCGGATCTGTTCAACAGGCACTAACGGAATATCATTTAAGGATATTTAGTAGGACAGGAAGTCTTAGGTTTACGACGAAGGGTAAAGGTTATTCGGTGAGATTAGTTTGGATTTATTTTGATTTTCCACTTTTGACACCATTCTTGAACATTGTTTACTGGTAACACACGAGTGTCATCACTACAAGTAGTGAGGACGATGCTAGGATAATTAGGGGATGTCAGCTGTATGTACTGAGTAGAGGATGGGACCTAAAATATTTCCTTGAGGACCACCTGAAGATTGGGTGAAGAGAGAAGAATAGGAAAAGTAATGGTTAACTTAGAAGCTTCTATCACTGAGATAGGAGCGGATAATAAGGAAGTATGTTGGAGGTAGGAATTTACGGAGTTTGTAAAGAAGTTCCGGGTGCCAGACTCGGGAAAAAGCTTGTTCTACGTCGAGAAAGGCTCCCGTGCAGTACATTCCGTGCTCCAATGCGGAGGAGACGACGTCCACCACACGAAGACAATGCTGGATTGTGGAAGGCGATGTTCGGAATCAAAACGGGTGATCTGGGATTATATGATTGAAGTCTAGGATGGGATACAAGCGTTTCAGGATGAGTTTTTCTAGGATTTTACCCATGATTGGTAAGAGGAAGAGTGTCCAGGGTCTTTCCAGGGACAATCTGTGAGTTTATTATTAAAAATAATATTATTAAACGAAAAAAACGGCTTTTGGAGTTTTAAGCGCGATCGCCTAATTCAAAACCTCAGTGAGCGGCGCGCCGTGGTAAAATCGGCCAATCTAGGTGGACATTAAGAAAAATTTTCATGTCAACAGAGCTTTGAACGGACTTTGTACTGTTATCAAGAGATGGTTGACGAGATATAAACAGTAATGAGAATACGATTTGATAGGTTAATACTAGTGTAAACAAACATTCTTTTTAAAAAAAAAAACAGGTTGTTCTAAGATCAGTAACAAGTGCAGGGCACTTCTGTTGTACCAAACCATTTACAGTGTGTGATACATATACTAACGTCTAATATAATATATCAAAGGTCCATCTATTAATGTTTCATGGTGAGTGATACATATCTAAAATTGTATCCTTATGGGTGTATTTAGTTGAGTTAAGTAAACATATTTAACAAGTTAACAGATTTCCGTACTTAAAATTATGTCACTTTATTTCCTCCGCCTTCTGATGCCACCCGTTTTAAAACACAACATCTAAAGAATATTTAACAATTGAAATCTGGCCCATCCAGACCCATAGAGCTAAGCTATTTAATGTTTTTCAGAATAATGCCCCTCCTCAAAAGTGCTGTATTTGATGTGTGGGTGGTCATGGCACACTCTGACGAAAAAGAAAAATTGTCTTAGGTCAAAAAGTACGTCAAGGAACAGTTAATTTTAAATGGCATTACTGATGAGGTCACTCCGGAATTAGTTATCAAAAAAGTGGATTCATTTTTAATTTATATTCGTTCTTGATGAGTCCTAAATTGATGGAGCCGTCAAAATGTTTGGAAACAAAAATCCGATTGGCTGAAGAGAAACTTGTTAGATACCGAGACACTTACCCTTGATCCAAATAGCAGTAAATCTTGTACTACCAAAGCAATTGGAGATCTTTGGGGGGGGATAAAAAAAAAGCGACACATTCAACATTTGTTGGACAATTATTCCTATGAGGAGCCGTCATATGCTGCACGCAGCTTTATTTATCTGACCCATATATTTCAATATTGTCAATTAATGAAGGCAGTGCTTTGTTGCATCCTGATCTTAATGATAAATGTTTCTCTGATAAATTTTTACATTTTCTATCTGAGCCAACTATCTAATAAAATAGTAAATAAGAAATGGTCTGCGTTAATATTCAATTTTTTTTTTTTTTTTTTTTTTTTTTTTTCACTTTATTTCTTTATCCACACCCGTCACTCAAAACTGAACTAGAAAAAACTGTTTTTCTCGAGAACGGTTAGTCCTATAAAGATAAAAATAGTCTCATTCGATTCAAAAAGAAAAATACATTAGAATTGAAAAATTATATCATTATTTTCTTTAATAAAGTGAGAGATATTTTAAATTATTTTAAAATTTTATTTAACAAAATTTTAATTTAATTTAACATAAGTGTAGGCTAGCTAATTTAACTTCATTATAACAAAAAAATTGGTTCCATTTTTCAATAATCACATTTTTATGTCGATTAGTTCAGAATAATTCATTATTTACCGACATAATGAATGATAGGACGGCTCACATATCAATTGGAGTTTTTCACTGATGAGAAGTAGTTTTCTTTTATGTTGAGGCCTCATTTACGTAATGTAGGGATCTAATGATTCTAGTAGCTTATGAAACATATCATAATATCAATCATTCATTTATCCACTCATAAAACTTAGTTTTAAACTTATGTCTATTAAAATTAACCGATTTTAACTTTTGTTTATAAGGAGGGGAAAACCGCTTATTAATTGCTCGAAATTTTAAAGTAATCAAATCATCTAAGATCTAAGATTCTAAAGGATACTTGTCGCGAACAAAAGTTTCTAATGAACAGTCACTAAAAAATACCTCACAGATATCGGAATATTTTATTTTGATTCATAATGTATATATTAATACTTTTTGAGAAGAAAGCAGACCTAAAACCGCACTAGAGTGTCAATAATCCGAACGTCAATTTTTTTTTGTAATGTAATTTTAATTAAATTGATTATATAATCACTTATTTGTATTGCCAAAATGATTATATTAAAAAAAAAAAAATGATTTTTTCCATGAACGTCTATAAGGGGAATAAGAAATAACTATTTCTTAGAAATAGAAAATGCAAAACATGAACTTAAACATCTATCCCTAAATATTTGTTTGATCATTTGAAAATTAGATCACTTCATTTGAATCTTTCAATCCCTTCCTTAGGTTTAGTATATAGTGTTTGTAAATAAACAAACATAGGGACTACGAACAGGCCAATCTCATCATTGTGAACAATCGCTGTTTTTTTGCACAGTTGTCAATAAAATTTATAGAAATATTAAGTAGTGGTATGAGCTTTATGGTGATGGTAATTTTTAGCCGGAGCTCAGCGGAGCTTTTTTTGTAGGACCACACATGTTAAAAAACAATGGTAAAAAACTACTTTTTTCCTCTGGCTCTAGTATATTTTTTGATAATAAATTTCATACTTAGGACCAATCTAATATGTTTTCCTTATTCTTTAGTGTTTGAACTACAAATATGTCAAGTTTCATAGGTTTATCTATGAAAATAAATCCACAGTGACCCAAATGGTAGCTCAATAGAAATAGGCCATTTGGAGTGGAGTAGAAGGTCTCGGAGTCGCAAATAAAAATGAAATTGAAAAAAACAAACTGGAAATGTTTGCGCCAACTAATAATGAATACAATGGCCAATCAAACAGGTCATAAATAATAAAGTCGTTTTTAGAGTTTTTTCCGACCGACCGCTGACACTGATTTTTTTCTTTTTTTAATTGATTGCGAAAGCGAAACAGGGAAGCATGAACAGAATGAGCCTAATTCACTTTTAGCTTGAACTGTCATATTTGTTCAGCGGATGGTAGACATAAACTTCCATTATAAGGCAAAGAGAGGGAAGTAATAATTACCTAATCGACCTCTTTGTACGTAGTAGCAACGCTGACGAAAGTTATGCTTACGAGTTTTAAAATTCCTAGATATTACATTTGAGCAAATATAGTTTATGATAACCAGGGCTTAAGCAAGATAAAAATATCGTATACATGCAGAGAAGAGATCAAGGAGTTTCGCCTAATTCAGAATAATTAGTGCCGAACGTATTTCTTACAATACGACGTAAACGTGACCTGTCTCAAAAAGTATTTTCTTAAAGTAATGAAACATTTATAACTATACAAAAAGAATGGAAATAGCTAGAATGATGCGTATTATAACCTTACAAAGAAGTAAAAAAAAATTACATCTGCCAAGAATTTAATCAAGTGGCACGTAATTGTTTTAAACAGCCAAAATCCCTTATATGCTCAAAAAACATTTGCCAAAGGATCATTTGACCGAATGTATAAATCGTTAGTTTCATTCACAAGTATAGCTTCAATGAACATTTCACAAACTCGCCTCAATGTATAAAATATTGTAGAAATTATGAAATACAATTAAGCAAAAAAAAAAAAAAAAAAAAAAAAAAAATGCACCCCAAAAATCAATACCAAGAAATACTTACAGGCCAACATACCAAGAATTTCCAGCTCTACCAACCCCAAAATCACATTGGTATCAAAAAACCTCTGGATTCTTCGTTCGCTAGTTGTTTTAGAGAGATAAAAAAATATTTATAATATATTTAATACAAAATAAACTTAATTCTGAGACTAAGACCCCTAAGAATAATAGAATGAACAGAAATAAATACAATGAGTTTGGTTATCAAAAGATGAAATTAATGAAATTAAGAATTTGATTAATTATTTACAATTTTGCAAATAAAGAACATAAACGAACGAAGAAAAAACAGATTAAATAAAAATTATGATTATAGAAAATTATAGAAAAATTATAATTATAGAAAGCAATAAAAAAGTATGTACATCAACTGCATACAATGATGAAATGAATAAAGTTTTTGAATGAAGTTTTGCTAATTTTTATCATTCTAGAGGGAAAGGAGATATTGAAACAGAAGGAGTTTAATGTGGACTGAGATATAGCATTACGGATGTTATGGGGTAGTGAATTTCATAAGGAAGTTGCACGGGAAATAAAAGAATGGCCAAATGATGCACTCTTATGGGAAAAAGTATTCAGGTCTAAGGAGCGGGGTCTTGTAGTACTGGAAGATGTTATAGATTGCGAGTAACCTCCTCGAACCGGACTTCCTCCGTCTGATGGATGAGGAAAACTATCCCCACTTCATGGACCCCACACCGGGAATTCATCTACGGTGGAAGGAGGTGGAGGGGCCTACGCACTTCAACTTGGGAAGGCCCCCATTCAACTCCTCGGAACCAGTAGTGGAATATCAATTAAATTGGTTAACATTTGGGCTCTCTCGTTCGCCTTTCTTAGTCATACGGGTAAATCATCAGGTGGTGTTAGAAGGGGGACCCACTACTCGAAGGTATCCTTTGCTTTGAAGGATGAAATGAATATAAATGGACTGGGGTGATTACTCTTCATGAAGTCCCCAAAACTTCAGAAGAATTAATTGATTTGCTCAAAAAGGGAGAATTCGGCTTGAATAAATGGACGAGCAACGTTCCAGAACTATTATCTTCTTTAAATGAAGCCAACAAAAAACTTTGCGATTATCTGAACCAAATGACGAATCCATTAACTTATTGGGAATGCAGAGGGGTACTGTGAGTGATTGTCTTTCTTAAAATATTTAGAAATTTCAACCAACATTGACTAAATAGGAAATCATGTCTGCTGTTGTCCGAATGTATCATCCTCTCGGGTACCTTTCATTAGTAATTTTTAAGGCAAAATCATATTTGGAGCAACTATGGAGTATAAAGGAGTTAACCTGGGACTGCCCTCTACCACCGGCAATAGCTAAAGAATATCGGACATTCTTTAATTCTCTTTAATTCTGCGCTCCATTCGAAGACCTCTTTGCGTGTTTCCTCAACATCCACTCGGCTTTCACTAGTTATCTGTAAACCCAAATATGTAAATTCCGAGACTTGTTTGAATTTATATCGTCCGAATTCTACTCTGGCGCCAACTTTTCTTGTGGTCTCCTGTGTTACCATGCATTTGGTTTTATCCCAAAGGCCAAGAAAGGATTCAATGACCGTCTGTCGAGAACTTCCAACTATGTCCAAGTCATCTGCAAAGGCGAGCAGCTGTACTGTCTTACTAAATATTGAGCCCGAGGTTTGGATTTAACTGTCACGGACGGGGGGCTTTATTGTTTTTCAATCCGTTCAGTACATCAGTGACTTCTTCTTCATCCGGCGGCTCAATGTCATTAGCATTTTCTATTTGTAGAAGTTGCGGTTCTATACTTTCAACTTCTTGACCATTAAATAGTTTCATGAAATATTTCCTCCATTCTGCTTGCTCCTCTGATAAAAGATCTTCCTGCTCATCCATACAAACTGAAGGAATTTGTTTAAATGGTTTTCTGGTTTTATTAGCGCATATGTAGAACTTCCTAGAGTCCCTAATTGTCCTAGATTCCTCCAAATCTTTCAACTCTTTGCTTTTTTCTTCTCTTTTCTTCATTCGATGGCCTTTCGATAACTGCCCTAAATTTCCCCTCTCCGATCTTACGTAGTTTCCATGAATTTTAGACATGCATCCAAGACTGTTGCATATGTCCCCTTTATTTGGGGGTCTTTCAGCTTTTCAATATTAATTTTTTTTTATTTTCCAACGGTGTCTATCCAACTGATGATTTCAGAGATATTATCGCAGTGACGCTTGCAATACTCAAAAATAGATCGGAATCAACGTTAGCTCCTCTGTACACTCGTACATCTGTGATGCTACTAACGTGCTTGTTACTCACAAGTATGTGGTCTATTTGATTTACAGTGCGTCCATCAGGTGATGTGCAGGTTTCTTTGTGGATGTTTTTGTGTGGAAACAAAGTGCTTGCAACTTTATGTTTTTTGAAGCAGCAAAGTTAATAAGGTGCTGGCCATTATCATTGCTTACTTCATGAAGACTGTGTTTACCGATGGTAGGGATATAAATATTTTCCTGTCCTACCTTGGCATTAAAGCCGCCTGCAACCATTTTCATACCATGGCAAGGTAGAGAATCCAAAGCTATCTCAAGCGTACAGTAGAAGTCTTCCTTCTGTTCTTCGTCCGTATCTTCGGTTGGAGCATGCACACTCTGAATTGTGAAGTTATAGAATCTTCCACGTATCCTTAGAACAGATATTCTTGAGCTTACTGCTTTGAATTCAATCACGAATTGCCTGACTTTTTTCCTGACAATAAATCCTGTTCCCAAAGTGTGTAGCCGATCGCTGCAACAATAATAGACTGTATGTTTTTTATTTTTTTTTATTTTAAATTTTAAATTTAAATTACGATCTCATTTACTCAGTCTGCCGGAGTTCCTCAAGGAAGTGTCCTAGCTCCCATCCTCTACACAGTGTATACAGCTGACATCCCGACCAATCCTAGCACTGTCCTCACCACTTACGCTGATGACACATGTTTGTTATCAGTAAATAATGATTCCTTCATTGCATCCCAGGCACTCCAATCCCACATCATAAACCTTCAAGAATGGTGTCAAAAATGGAGAATTAAAATAAATCCAAATAAATCCCATCAAATAACCTTTACCCTCCGTCGTAAACCTACGACATCCTGTCCTGCGGTATCCTTTAACGATATTCCTCTAATCCCTGTTGAACAGATCCGCAACCTGGGACTCCATTTGGACAAACGTCCCACTTGGAATCCACATACAAGACTAAAACGACAAGAAACGGCCCGTCGTTATAGACTACTCCAACATTTACTAGACAAACGATCAAAGCTTCCAATAAATTACAAGAGACTAATTTACATGACAGTTATTAGACCTATATGGACATACGGAGTTGACCTTTGGGGCTCCACTAAACCATCCAATTCTTCTCGAATCCAATCCTTACAATCCAAAATCCTTCGAAAAATCCTTAATGCTCCTTACTTTGTCCCGAATAAACTTATCCATAAAGACCTCAATGTTCCATATGTTACTGATTTAGCCCAAACCAGATACCAATCCTTTCATATTAAACTGCACTCCCACACGAATCCATTAGTCTCTCAACTTGCTTCTCATTCGATACCTGATAACCCACCGAGGCGTCTGAAAAGAAGATGGCCAAGAGACCTTCTAGTTTAGAACATTTTTTGAAGTGCTACTAGTGAGTAGTTCTTCACAAGTGATTTACATGTCATTATAATCATTTCTTCAAACTTACTTGATGTATATTAATGTACAGTTGTAAATACCAATGGAAAAATTACGATCTACTGTTTATTTATTTTTTATATGAAACCAAAACTTATGTTCCACAAACATATATTCCCTAGGAAGTATCGATATTATAATTTATTGAAAATACCTGTTTATATACAATCCATAAGAACATTAATTGGTACCTTGAGTAACAGCAGGCCTGGAGCGGGGCAGGAGGGAGGGGGCGGCATAGATCAGGGGGTGGAAAAATTAAACATGTTTTCAAAAAAATAATATCACAATCAATATTTTTAAATTTAATTTGATTTTTGTGCATAATTTAAAAACTTTATTAGAGCGTAATACGGAGGTATTGTATTTTAAAGGCGGGGGGAAGGAGGACGGGGGGGGGCAAAGATCAGTCCCAACAAATCTCTTAGTTCCGGCCCAAAAAGAGAAGAGACACAAAATCTTAACAGAGGCCGTAAAAGGTCTTAAAAGATGACAACTTGACACAAGTTTGTATCAGTCGATTCTCAGTTTATCCCATAAAAACTGCAATAAAAAAAAAAGTTGTATGGTATGTAAAAGGTCGGGTATTGTTAATTTTTTGTATATTGTTAGTGTTGTCCTTGTGTACCAAATCAGGGTTTTGGACCTTGTCGCGCCGCACAGTAGGGCAAACTAGGAAAAACCTCTAAAAATGATTTAATTATTTTTGTCGTGTTAGATGGGCTATTGTAGTCATTGTTAGTTGGAGGAAACGTTTCCAGTTTTTTGTTTGTTTTTTTTGTTTTTTTCAATTTAATTTTTATATGCGACTCTTAGGCCTTCTAAAGTTGGATAGTATTACTCCAACTCAAAATGGCCTATTTCTATTGAGCAACAATTTGGGTCACTGTGGATTTATTTTTATAGATAAACGTATGAAACTTGACATATTTGTAGTTCAAGTACTAAAGAATAGTGAAAAAAATTAGATTGATCCAATTTATGAAATAGATCATCAAAAATTACACTAGAGTGAGAGGGAAAATGCAACAAGAGTTTATCATTTTCTTAAAGCTACTACTTTATATCCCTACAGATTTCATTGACAACTGTACATAAAAACAAGGATTGTTTACAAAGTTCACATTTTTTTTTGTTTGTTCTTGGGCGCTACAGTCCTTGGAGGACCTTGGCCTCTTTCACCATCTTTCTCCACTCCTCTCGGTCCCTCGCCAGGTTCCTCCAATTTCGTTTCCCCAGCCTCCGCAAATCCTCCTCCAGGTCATCTATCCATCTGCGCCTGGGTCTGCCTCTCTTCCTTTTTCCTCCGGGTGTACCATTGAACATTATTTTTGGCAGCCTGTTGGGCTCCATTCTTTCGACGTGTCCCAACCATCTAAGCCTGTCTTTCTTGATATCACAGAGTATATCAGGCTCACCATACAATAGTACGATCTCGGCGTTGCTTCTTATCCGCCACCTGTGCTCTTATTATAGATTTATAAATCAACAGTTTTGCCTTTCTTGAGAGAGTTTTACAATGGAGAGCTTTTAGTACTGCATAAAAACATCTGGTCTATAAAGTTCACATAATAGAGAGTATTAAAACTAAATATTCCGATGCATGTAAGGTAGTTTCTAGTGGCGGATCATTATAGACTTTAGTTTTTATTTTTGGGAATAACTTGCTTCTCATTCGATACCTGATAACCCACCGAGGCGAAAAGAAGATGGCCAAGGGACCTTCCAGTTTAGAACATTTTTTGAAGTGCTACTAGTGAGTAGTTCTTTACAAGTGATTTACATGTCATTATAATCATTTCCTCAAATTTACTTGATGTATATTGATGTACAGTTGTAAATATCAATAAATAGTTTTTTTTTTTTTAATAATAATATTTTTGGGAATATTCTTTGGTATCGGATGCTTTGCTAACTTCAACAAGTGGTAAAAATAATAAGTTTCGTCCTCTTTAAAAAAACAACTAAAATTTGTTTTAGTTTAATAGGGATAAGTTTATTTAAGTTTCCCAAAGAAGAAGCGGTTAAGCTGGGAATTTTTCCACTTCATGATAGAATTAAATTTATGGAATATATTTTATGGTTCCAGTAACACCGGAAATACGTCAGGAAAATTTTTCTGAAATCCTTTTGTAACTGCCCCAATAACTCAAGTTAGGTATGAATTAGTTATGAACAAATACCATAAGTACTATGGTTTACATAAACTTCACTAGAAAACGCTCCCGAACAGCCACGAACAAGGATGTATTTTATAAGCTGCTAAAATCTTCAGTTCCTTACATAACATACATGAGACCAGAGCCTAAAAAATAAACACCTCACCATCAGTAATGAAGCACTCTAATTAATATTGTGAGCAGTTCCATCATATAGGTAAATAATGAATTCTTCTGAACCAGCTCATTCGAAAGCGATCGACATAAAAATGTGAAAATCGAAAAAGGGAACATTTTATTGAAATGAAGTTAACTTAAAATAAAATTATATTAAAGTAAATTTTATAAAATAATTTAAAATATCTGCAATTGCGTTTTCAAATTTATTATAGAATTAAATTATATAATTTTCAAATGAGTTACAATTCTAATATATTTTTTCATTCTGAACCGAATGAGACATTTCGATAGGACTAACCATTCTAGAGAAAAAGAGTTTTTCTCGCTTTTTAGACGTTTTGCTCCACTGTGCGCCGCTTGAACAGGAACTGAGATAAAAGTTTTCAATTTTTTTTTTAATATTCTCAAAAATGTTAAAAATTTTGATTTATTAGTGATTTTAGATCTGTGCATCGTTTCTATCCGAAACAACGGCGATTAGGGCAAAGTGATTAGAGCTGAGTTATTTTTTCTTTAAAAAAAAGTAACTGGAATTGCCCAAGACTTCTATTTACAACAGTTGGTCCAAAAGTACTAAAAAAAATATATGTATACGAACACAAAAAAAAACAAAAACGGCTTTCGTTTAAAATAAATCATAAAATATTTAAACAAAATAATATAATTTTGTTTTATATAATAAAAATATAAATAAAACTAGATTTAAAATATGTTATTCTTATTTTATTTTATTTTATTTTTTTTTTTTTTACCGTATACTAAATCGTGGCTGTAAACATGTAACTTAAAAAATATTTTTTCTAGTTGTCGGTCTAATTATGGGTCTGTATCTTCTCTAGTTATCTCAACAGGAACAGTTTTCACATTGCCAAATGCAAATTTGCATATAAACAAAGGTATTTTCTTCAATGCTGTCCGTAAGTTATAGTATGTCGGACACATTTTCTCAAACTTTTCGCTCGAAACAGGTCCATAAACTAAATCGGGTTGGTACCCCAATAAAGATGACATTTCTCAAGTCCCAACAGTTCTGTATAATTTTTTTCTTTCGAGTAAAATATTTCCTCTCACCAGGAGACCTTGATCACTACCCGGCATAGATTTTGGTCCAATTTGTTTTTTTGTTTTTTTATTATACCTTAAAAAAAATCTATGCATATTTTATCTTTTCGTCCTATTAGCCCAGACAATAAAGGATTTAGGAATGTATTTTCTGTAATCCAAGGCTTTTCTACGGAAACGTGTTCATGGTAGTTAGGAAGTTAACATACTAAAAGTTCTAGCGTTTTCGGGCCTAGGCATATGAAGGGGGGGGGGCGGAAGGTTAGAAACGGTCAAAATATTTGATGTATGACACTAAAAAATCGAGCGCCGCACAGTGGGCCATATGAGCAAAACACTTTTTTTTTTATAGTTCTTTCTTCCGTTAAATTAGCAGCGAATATGTGTTTACAACTGCATAAAAGCTAATAGAGCTTGAATTTCAGAGAGTTTTGTGCCAATCTATGTTCTGATTAGGTGCGTCAACTTGCGCCCTTCACTCCCAGAGCTCGCTGTATATTTACAACTGTTCGTATTCTGGGGAGTGGATTCCCTACCATATTCCAGGAAAACGATTATATCCTTAATATTTCCTTAATAAGCCCTTGTGAATTATTTCCAATGATCATCTCCAAGAGATACTAATGATCAACCATGTTTTCTCTATATAAATTTTGAAGCACTTAGCACCGAAAGTCAAATGATGAATTATTGACCTTATGATTAATTATTCATGTTATAGATATTGTTCCTCTTTTTATATATTTTTAATTCAAAGTTAAATATTTTCTAGAAATATCTAAATAAAAACACACTTTAGTTTTGGAAGGGGAACTTGCTACCTTAGTACAACAGCTCGTTAATCTTTAAACATGGTTAACACTAAACCTACCGACATTTCATGTATACATATTTCCACCACAATTTCTTGGTAAAAAAAAACAATAATAATAAGAGGGGAGTGGATATTGAAAAAATAGTTTTGATATATTTTTTAATAAACGTAGTAATGTCAAAAAGCCAAGTCACGAATGTTGTTTCCAAGAACTCTCATTTCACGAACCCTGATGTTAGATGTGATTTAGAATTTTTTTATTAATATCTAATCTTTATTAAAAAATTAGCAAATAATTGGGATTGAAAATTAATTTTAATTGCTAACTGTTTCATGCAGGTGGGTACTATTCTTGGACGATCATTGCTAAAGATTCCCAGAATAATAAATATAACTTATGTGCAAAATAACAGGCCAAAATGTTCTCATGAAAAGTATTTGAGTAGTATTAGAAAACTAATAGAGAAGTAAAATTTTACTAACAAGCTCGGATCACGGAAAAAAATAAGCGTGCCTAATTATCTAGTCCTATTTGGAAATAAATTATCAAGTATTGACTAACACGATGGTCAAACTAATTTCTAGGTGGCTCATCAAATTCTAAACTACTAACAGGAGCCCACTTAAATTTGAGGAAAACATATTAATATCGGTGAATTTTCGTTAAACCGATAAATTTTTTCATAATATATTTTTTTTTTGTTTTATTATGCCGTCCAATTGGTTCTAGGGATGAGGGTAATAAAAATCTTTGTTGATCTAAAGAGTATGTGAAATTTCAAGGATATACAAGGTGTCCAAAAAGAGTATCGGGTATTTGTTACTTCGATAAAACAAAAACTACTTAAAATAAAAAAAAAGTTTATTGTTTATTATTACAATATAAAGTGGAAAATTATTTGGAAAAGATGATGTTATCTAAATGGTGACCGTTATGCTGCTGGCACTCTTCTAATCGGGAACGAAAATTGGCGATCACATGCTGACACATAGCTTTCAGTATTGCTGCCGTTTCTGACCTGATGTTTGGCTTCAAATGCGTTAGGTTCGTCGTATTATTCTCATAGACCTTACTTTAAATGTATCCCCATGCAAAATAGTCAAGTGGACTAAGGTAGGGGCTTCTAGGAGGCCAATTGATGTTACCCCTACGCGAAATGACCTTATTAGTGAATAATTCGTTAACAGCTTCCATTTCTTGATTTGATGTATGGCAAGTGGCCCCATCTTATTGAAACCACGTTCTTGAGTTGAAACCTTGAAATTTCTGTAACTTTGGACCTAAAAAGTTTCGCAGCATATCGCAATAACGGTCACTATTCATATTCAGTGGTCGGCCTCGTCGATCTTCATGAAAATAAGGACCGATTATGCCTCTAGCATACATAGCGGCACAAACAACGACTTTTTGACTGTGCAGAGGTCGTTTATGCTTTCGTTTCGGATTTTCCTCTGCCCAGTACCGACAATTCTGTTTACTGACATGACCATTCAAATGAAAATTTGCTTCATCACTGAATCACTGAGTATGTTATCAAAATTGTTGAAGCAGTTTTTGTTTTATCTTAGTAACAAATACCTGATACTCTTTTTGGACACCCAAGAACTCAAGAGCGTGGTTTCAACAAGATGGGGCCACTTGCCATATATCAAATCAAGCAATGGAAGCTGTCAACGAATTATTTCCTAATAAGGTCATTTCGCGTAGGGGTAACATCAACTGGCCTCCTAGAAGCCCCGACTTTAGTCCACTTGACTATTTTGCATGGGGACACCTTAAAAGTAAGGTCTATGAGAATAATCCGACGAACCTAACGCATTTGAAGCCAAACATCAGGTCAGAAACGGCAGCAATACTGAAAGCTATGTGTCAGCATGTGATCGCCAATCTTCGTTCCCGATTAGAAGAGTGCCTGCAGCACAATGGTCACCATTTAACAATAACAATAAACCTTTTTTTTTTTTATTTTAAGTAGTTTTTGCTTTATAGAAGTAACAAATACCCGATACTCTTTATGGGCACCCCGTATATATTTTTCTACGAGTTATTGAGTTTTAAGCACTTTTTTACCTTTTTGCCCCAATGTGCGGCGGCTGTTCAAAACTAGATTTGTAGTACATAAGGACTAAACTAACAACATATCAAAAATTCATAAATAATAGACCTTTTTCATAATTAAATGTACAATTTTAATGGACTAGTTTGTAATTTATTGCTTTTTGAAGATCTAGTAGTTCTTGCTAAAATTATTTTGCCATGTATGTCTTAAGTTGGTTTTCTGAGACCTCATTCGAATAGAAAATTAAATTGAACCTGGAAATACAAAATAGAACAGATAATTAATAGGTACATTAGAAATGATTCATTCAATAAGTGAGGAGGGAGTATACAACACGAAGAAGCACGCTGACATGTTAAAGAAATGCTGTCAACTTACCTGGTACTATATACGTTGAACTAATAACACGCAGATTTCTTTACTATGATTAAAAAAGTTCAAAAACATATTTGGCACCATCATTATACGAATTATAACAGATTTCATATTATTATAAATATATAATATATATTATAATCTGCTAATTATCATAGAAGTACATTGAACCGCACATTTTAAAAAGACATTTTTTTGGGGGGGGGGGATGGTTCTTCTACACGTTTTATCTACACCAGGGGTCTCCAAACTACGGCCCGCGGGCCAAATCGACAGCTACACAACGCACCATTAATGTGCGTATACATTTTAGCATTCACCCGGAATTATCACACGTTAGCACCTATTTTGTTCAGATGTGTACCGTCAAGCCGAATCGCTGCCATCTAGAAGTGAGTGGAATACACCTGAGCTTTCTCGAATGAACGAGGTTCAACGCGATTTGAACGCTATCTGTTAGCAATGGATAGAGAGGGTACATTACCTATTTCCAAGTGTAACTACAGGATGTCGTCAAGTGTCGTAAAAATACAGAACAACACAATAGTTCGCGTACTCAGCAACTAGTCTAAAAATTATAGGTACTCGCAGGAAAATCTAAAACGGTGCTGGCCCTCGGAACCCTTGGAAGTAATCAGTAAGACCCGAAGTCTGAAAAGTTTGAAGACTCCTGATCTACACCAATATCTAACCATGGCTTTATGACACGTTTATATTATGCTCCGGAATCAAAAATTAATCTAAAGATGACCAAGCAGCCAATAAATAAGAAGCCCTAAATCATGACCTCATATCCACTAAAGTTAGAAAGAAATTAAGAAAATTAAAACTAAATGACGAATTTTAATTAAAATAAAAACCAGTGGTCATCATATTGCCCTACGCTTATATGTAAAATAAACCCTTTCCAAAAAAGTGGTGAATAAAAATTTAAATTTAATAACTATGAAGCTAAATACATGTGGATAACTGGAAGATCGCTGAATCAAAGAACACAAAAGTGAATACAATAATAAGGCACAGAATTCCCTAAATAACCATTAATTCAATAAATACCCGGTAGTGAAACTAATAAATTACGTAAAAAATAGTATAAAATTAAACATTCATGAATCATTATAAATAATAAAATTGTTCAAAATCAATTCAGATTTTTGTTTAAATGACAAAATAAATATTTCCAATAGTGAAGTAGGAACAGAAAAAACCTTCCAGTAGACTGGGAGCCAGCCACATGCAAATGTAATCCGTGAAAGACATGAATTTGTTTCCTAGCCCATTTTATAGTATCATCTGCCTTGAAATGAGATATCGTGGTCTGGCATCCTGTATCCGTCGGAACGGGATGTGGCGTGCGCTTAAAATTGCCAAAAATTGCAAAAAAAAAATTATTGGAAAGATATGTGCTTGAGTTTGGTCTCATTTTTTAGTGTATCCCTTTCTAAACACGAATCGAGTGGTCTAAAGGTCGAAAGCCGTCGGAAGCATGCCGACAGACCAGTTTTTATATCGAGGAAAACTGACCCGAAAAGTGAATACAAAATATTTATCCATCATTTTTTAATATGTTGCTAGGACCCATAATTCTAGTTAAAATCCAAGTTTTCAACTCCACAAAACCAAGTGCGATTTTTTTTAGTACTCGAAAAACCTTGAAATTTTATCATTTTATCACGTTTCGCTTATATTTCGTAAAATATGGAAATTTGCTTAACATAGCATATTTACAATATTAAAGAAAAATAAAATTTTTGTTAATTTAAACTTAACTGCAGCTCTGTAAATTAATTGGTTGCAGGGAAACAGATCTCCAAAAATGGTGATTTCTCAAAAAATTTGAAATTTTTCTGTTGAGAATAAAGTTCTCTGATAAAAGTACTGGTTTTACAAAAACACCTTTGGGAAATCATTTTAAGAAATTTAATAAGCTTTTATTTGAGATGTAAAAGATGCATGCAGGTCCAATAATTTTCTAATAAATAGTAAAAGAATGGAAAATAGGATTTGGAGAGAAAATCATATAGGCTGGTTTGACAAGTGCCTGAGTAAGTAGGAAGCAACCTATTCCATTATTAATTTATTAATATATATGTATAGGTATCTATTTCTGTATTTAAAAAGATGTATCAGTACGAGGAATTGTTTTATAAGGAAAGTTCCGCTTTCTGGTTCTCCGCGAAAATACGTTTGTCCGTATTCAAAACTGTTAGTCCGATCCAAAATTTCTTTTTCTTCACCTGAAAGCTGATTAAATTTACTATTATAACACATATATGTAATTTTGATAGAGTCTCGTTAAACACCCAAGCCAACAAATCGAGACCCGTACTGCTGATAAATTCAAAATGTTTTGACACACTTTCCACTATAACTCCTAAACTATTTGTCTGATTCAAAATGTCCTGTTTTTATCCAGTTTTGATTTGTTTATGTCATTGAGGTTCTGTCAATAAAATAACTACTTATTTTGGCCACGTTTCGAGGCAATATTGATCTCATATCATGCCTACAGTGAAAAAACTGGTTACAATAAAATAAGTAAGTTACCAGATATTTCAAAAATAAAGTTAGCAACAATATAAATATATAAAAACATGCGTTAGAATATATAACTACATATAATTATAAAATATGGAGGAGGATGAATCTACTGGATACTGATAGATGTGCTATTGGTACCTACTACTAAATTATAACAATTCTAGTACACAACTGAACTGGGTACATTTGGAAAAAAAGGTAAAGGATGAAGGTTAATGCGGGTATTTGCAAACACAGTGGTATTCCCAGGTACAGATAGATGGAATTTCCGTTGTCTGTGGAATATATAAATGGATCTTTTTGTCCCGGACCTAATCTAAATGGATAAATGGTTTAATATGATGTATATTAATATAAATGTGTATTATTAGTCTGAATGTATAAAATTGGAATGGCATGTGTTTTTCTAAATTTATTATTATTATTTCTTTAACATTTCATATAAAATTATTTTGTTCATGGTTAATAATTTAAAAGAATGTTTTCTTTGCCTGTAGTGTGCAGTGAGAGCTGTTTGGTCAGGTTTATTCTGGGCTTTAGTAATAGACGTGTAGCTAGATTGTAATTTCAATTTATCTGTATCTCTGGTTTTATTAAATACTTTTGCGATGGTGGACGTATTTTTAAATATGACAGTGTAATCAGTTTTATCGTTGCTATATGTGAGTGTTTCTGCAAGTCGTTCTGGTATTTTATGTATGTATGGAATGGTGCAGTATCTTTTATTGTTAATTTCATGTTGTTTTTGTTGAGAATTTGATTGTTTTAGTAGATTTCAAATAAGTCTGTGTGGGTATCCATTTATTATAAAGAGGTCTAATACATTATTTTCTCCGGTTTGTTTATGTTTTTCTGTGGATAATTTTATTGCACTATTTAATCAATATTTAGCGTTGTTGATTCTATAACTTTTAGGACATTGGCTAATGCAAATATCTTCCGTAATGCATCGGTTTTAATAAGGAGCATATACTAAGAGGCAGGTTAGAAAATATATTTTTATCCCGTATCATTAACACTTTCCGTAACCTTCATTCCGCATGTAATATTGATAAAAACATAATACAGAACTAACAAATGCAGTGAATAGTTAATGCAAGTATCTTCCAGAATGTTTCGGTTTTATCCACCATTCTGTTTCAATTGTTCCATTATGGTCTCGTATTAAAAGTATGTCTAGAAATGGTATTTTATTATCATTTTCAAATTCCATCGTAAAATTTAATCTATGTGAAAATTGGTCTAATTCAGCTCAAATTATTTCGTGTTTATTATCTTCTGTAGGTAAATAGGAATGGGATGTTAAAGGGGATTTTGGGAATAATAAGTATATGTCCGCTAGAATTAGAGCGATTAGGGATCCCATAGGTAGTGAAGGGCCGTTCTGACTTAAAAGTGGAATGAGATTTTATGTTACGTTTCGCTATTGGAACCAGTTCCACTTTTCGTTCCGTTCCACGTCAGTTTGGTTAACCTACAACATACCAGTGAAGGGCCGTTCCGAGTTAAAAATGTAATGTGAATTTACGGTCTGTTCCTACGAACCATGCATTTTCGTTACATCCCTTTTTGTGACTTCGAGCTGATAACCTCCTCCTTCTATTTTATAATTAAAAATTGTATAAGTACTGTAATATTAAGAAGGTTTAAATAGCTAAGTATACTTATTAAAAATATACATACTTTTAAAATAGTTTTATTCAATCAATCATTTTGATCAATATTACATGCGGAATGAAGGTTACGGAAAGTGTTAATGACATGCAAAAAAAATCATATATAAAAACGATAAAACTGATTACACTGTCACATTCAAAAGTACGTCCAACACAGCAAAATTATTCACAAAACCAAGGATACAGATGAATTGGAATTACAATCTAATATAGTTTACGAAATACCGTGTAACGATAGTTCTGGCAAATCTCATTTCGGTACATTGGAACAATATCTCAAACGACGTGTTTATCAACATAAATTTAGGAATCTATGCTAAAAACTCACGTTTATTACTAAGAACCCGAATAAGCCTGACCAAACAGCTCTCACCACACATTACAGGCAAAGAAAACATCCTTTTAAATTATTCACCATGAACAAAATAATTTTAAACGGAATATTAAAAAAATGATAATAAAATTTAAAAATCGCTCAATAAATAAAAAATTAGAGGACCTACATCTAAAAACATGTCATTCCATTTTTATACATTCAGACTAATAATATACATTTATATTAATATACATCACAATAAACCATTTTTTATCCATATAAAGTCCGGAACAAAAAGATAACCCACCTAATATTTTTTCTCTTAGTCAATTTTAACAATTGATATAATTTGTTTAATTAATATAATAGTAGTGTATTCTGCTCAAATTTGAACCGATTTTATCCATTTGGAGTAAAAAATTAATTAATTAATTAATTGTTTATTAATAAGAATTAATAAACAATACTTGATTTTGGGGTGGGACAAAAAGATACATAAATATAATTCTCTATTAAACATAATGAAAACAATACAAATTGAAATTTAATATCTTTTATATGCACCACCTTGTTCTAATGCAACAAACATACGCTTTGAAAGCAAGTTAAAATGTCAACGAATTAATTTTCAACGAATCATGGGAGTTTTTTTAATTCTTCAACGCACTGGAATTGTCGGCTGCCGCTGTAAACACTCCTAGCAAGATGCCCCTATACATTTACGATGATATTAAAATCCGGGGACCTTGCCTTCCAATCTATAGTATTGATCCTTTCTTTTCTAAAAAATTCTTTTCAACTTTTGCCGTTCAGCGCATTACCTACTGAAAAATTACGTCCTCTTTAGGAACAAGTTCAAACTTTTTTTTTAATAGGTTCTCTAACAAACTAACATATTGTTGGCTGTTCATTCGGCCATAAATAAACTCTCTATCAGTTTAGTGATCATAGCCAACACCACCCTATATCATGACGCCGCCTCCTCCCATTTGCCTCTTGGAAAACACTTTTTTTTCTTTCCGAAGGTCATGGTAATAGTGAGACCAGCCATCTGGACCGTCGAGATTGAATTTTATTTCGTTAGTGAATAGGACTTTCTTCCATTCGTCTTTCCATAGGACATTTTCACGAGCGAACACATTTCTTCTTTCTTTATGCGCCGTGCTTAGAGGAGGTATGCCTTTCATTTTCTTACTTTTGATGCGAAGATTTGCACGAATGATCCTTTGGATGTTTTTTAAATTCGTCACTACACCAGCTCTCGCAGAATTTGACGGGCGGTTAAAGTTCAGTTGGATGCAATCCTTAAAATTGCCCGTTTCCCCCGTGTTGTTAAGGCCGGCAGTCTTTCAGAAGATTTCTTAGTCCCATACCTTTCTGGAGACTCCAAAAAATTTAAAATTACTTTTCTACTTCTACCGGTATTTTTTGAAATACGGAATCCTCGATTTGTCATTTTTCAACTGTTGTTAGTGATTTCGCTCATCCCATTGCACTCATATTATGTTAGACACATGAAAGCATAAACAGAACTGGATTAGCCTTGTTCACTCAGAGGGATTTGGTTTTGTTTGTAAATAAACATATTTAAATTGCTATATTTTTGTCCCACCCCGAATCAAGTATTGTTTATTAATTCTTACAAATTAATGAATTTGTAACTCCAAATAGATAAAATCGATTCAAATTTGAGCATAATGCACTACATATTAATTTTTAAAAATTACGTCAATGGTTAAAACTGTTTAAGAGAAAAATATTAGACTAATTTTTTGTCCCGGACCTTATAACATAGAAAAAGGGAATTCCCTCTACGTGATCCTGGGAATACCAATAAGTTTGGAATTACCCACATTAACCCTTATCCCTCACCTTCTTTCCCAAATTTCCCTAGTTCAGTTGTGTACTAGAATCGTTATAATTTAGTAGTAGATACCAATAACACATCCATCAGTATCCAGTAGTTTCATCTTCCTCCATATTTTGAAATTATATGTAGTTACAGTTTACTCTATGATACATTCTATAAAAAGTCATCAAGATAGAGCATAACTAAAGAAGTTATAAATATAACAGGAAGCTTTTCTGTCAATAAATAAATATATCTAGGTTGTTTTGATCCATGAATTAGTAGGATGAATGGATCACTCCAATGCAAGAAACGGAAGAAAAATAATTGTGCAGTCATTTAAATTTCTATTATTATTTTGTTTTTTTATTATTATGGCATTTCTCCTATCATCCTATGTTTTAAAAGATAAAAAAAGCTTTTTAGCAACTACCTTTTCCTTACTTCTCTTACCCCTATCGGGCCAGGAATAATAGAAAAGAAAATATTCATGCGTGCATATCTGATGAATATATATATATGTTTATAATTCGCGTCCTTAATATAAACAATTGTTTATAGGAAACCATGTTTTTAAAGAAGTTTTCCAAGCAATAGTGATAGCTATTATTTTTATTTCCACAAGCTGCGAACAGCAACAATGATGCAATCCGCTGCCAAATATTGATTCATAATTTAATACTGTTTGGGAGGAAATATCCACAGTTTGAGATAATATAATTCTGCAAATGAGGGAGGGTGAGCGCAGCTAAGGCGTTTTTGGTTCCTATTGAAGGTTACGAGAATGATCAGAGAAATAGTATGAATTAACAAGAAGATCAATGTGATGAAAATTTCGAGCAGCAGAATGTTTTGAACATAGAGAGACGAATACCTCTTCATAATTCCGTAGCCACAAAACTTTCGGTTACATAATACTAAATTATTTTACACCACTTGCAGTCCCAGAGTAATACTGAAATATTGAAATATTACAAAATTTGTTACTTTTTTAATTATTAAGTTAAAACAATCTGCTTTAAACTCCAAAAAAAAGAACCATTTGTTAAGGTATCGTTTACTAGTTTCTTTCAAAGGATATCTTTATATTTATATAGTAATTTATTTATAATTTATATAAAATATTATTATATTTGTTAAATACTATTAAAATAAAATGGTTTGGAAAAGTCCTGTGGTACCAAATATTGACAGATTTGTGCTCTATAATGTTACTTTCTCTAGAATAAATAAGTCAATATCCTAATATTTTTTACATATTCCATATAGCATTATATAACGCAACATAACTTGATATAAAATGTAAATTGAGACTACATTAATCCTATAATGATTCACTTAAAATGGAACAACAGATTAACGAGCAATTCTTAGTTGATACCTGCTTATACCAGGAGCCAGGGATTCAGAAAGGAGTTGTAGTAGCACTGTTTGCCGATGAACTAAACAAACACTCTAATCTTTAAGTGTCAAACAAGGTGACGTATTCGGTCCTTTTAACATGTCGGGTCTATAGTGATAGAGAGGGGGGGGGGTCAACATACTGAAATGATCAATAAAAATAAATCGAATAAATATTTCATTCCGATTTCGTAGCAGAGTATCATAGTCACTTCTAGAGAATCTAAAAACAGTAAACAGTTTTGGAAATCAGTTCCCTATTTCGAAACCATTTTTAATGTATTATTGTTTAATTCGCATCGTTAAATTCGTTTATATAGTTTAATAATGGCATAAAAAAGCTCTACATTATTATTTTTCCCCTTCAATATCTATCATTAATTGAGGAAATATTTTGAAATTCCAAAACGTTTTTACTGGATTATCTATTATAAATAATAGTTAGATTGTTTAGCTGACAAGAGTGTCAATCACAACAGTTTCTAAAAGACTATAAAAGTCTTAATTTATTTCTCACTTTTTCCTCTTCACATACGGACATCTACTCTGTTTATAATAATTTTATTAGAAGAATGAAAATGACGATTTCAAAATTTTAAGCAGAAGTGAGCTAACTCTTTTTTCAAACCAGAAAGGACTCATGGAGGAGTTATGGATGTTGAAAATGAACACAGAATGGCTACAGAAAATCAAAGAATATAAGGATATTGCAGAAATATTATCTGTTCGCCAGTTTGTAAGAAAAGTAAGTAAAACCTAGAAAAACAAAAAGGAACTTCTTAACAAGTTCGTTTGGCTTCAAAACCAACAACTTGCTGCGTCTTTTATACGTTGGTGTGAGGGCAAAGTCTACTAATAAGTACCTCTACTAGATAGCAAGGCAAAAAAAAAAGTGTCGTCTAAGATTAAATTTGTCTTGGTCAGTGGAGGTAGGATTGGATAACACGAATTTGTTTTCGTTGATTTAAAATTTTAAACGTTTATTGATAATCAATCCATGCGTGATACTAAATATATCACGATGCCTTATTTCACTTATTAAGATTGTTGATGAGATCCGTACAGCCCCGAAATTTCTATCTTGCTTCTTCGAAATTGTTCACCAGCAATCCGTTTACGGTGATAAACATGATCCTTTAGTTTCCTATTTGTCTGTAATATTTGGATTGGAGTTGCTCTATGTACACTTTTAATATCAAATATGACAAGAGCGAAACTCATCAGGTGGGTCAACCTCGTTATGTAATATCCTCTTGTACAGCGGTTCTCGATCTGGGGTTCATGGTGATATTATAGGGGGCGGGGTTCGCGAAACATTAATGAAATCATATAATCATTTTATGAGAAAAAATCATTTACTTTGAAGTTACAAGTGTTTTACATGCAATAAGTGCACTTATTTGTAAAGAAAATGAATTAACCATTAATTAATTATTAATGTGATGGTTGCATTCGCTTTTCATAAGTGGATCTTCGTTAGAAAAATATAAAAGCAAATTGTTCTCGAGAGATAATATACGATTCCTATATTTAGTTTTTAGAGCAACCCCAGAGAAAACCTCTTTTCACAGAGATAAGAGGTGGCGAAAGGTAATATTTTTATGCTTCTGTGACTAATTTTCCATATTCATGTCGTAAAAAAAGCTAAAACGTATTTAAATCTTTAGATGTAAATTACAGTAGAACCTAGCGTTTTGTTGGCAAACGTATCGATAAGTCAATCGTGAATCACAACTGGTAACTAGGCTGCGGCAACAACGTTTTCACTGAACGGATTCAGTACCCATCTCTTTGAGAAATCATTGTATCTTCTGAGAAATACTCTGTCAACTGAGCTCACGCATATGCATCTTAATGAAACCCATACTGTTTCAATAATTTTTCAATCAAATTTTTCTCAATATAATCCGAAGTGAATGAGAAAGAATCAAACATTTTGCTTTGAAGTCGAATGATCCAGATATCGAGCTTCTTAACAACAATAAACAACTCTCAATATTTCGTTAAAACGATAAGAATGACGTTTGATTATCTTGAAAAAACATTTTTAATTTATCTCACGATTCCAGTACACACTTTGCCTCGCAACAGCCATAAAACTTCTGTATGGAAAAGAAGAGATTTTTTATTCTCGCTCATTAATCACATAGTTTACTAAACAGCCTGTTCTGTAATAGTCGGATTTTATAAAATTAACCAACTTAACTGATTCACAAAGAAGGTAATTGAGATTTCCCAGAATATGTTTTGAGACAAAAGCTTGTGAGTGAAGGAAGCAGTGCGTACGTTCAGCCCTTGGTGTAAGACGATCTTTTAATTTTTTCATAAATCCACTGTTCTTTCCTGTTATCAACTCTGCACTATCACTACGCACTGCGATACATTTTGTCCAATTAATAGAAGTATAATTTATAGTATCTTCGCAAAAAAAAAACATTTACCTGTTGCATGACCGGGTACTGTTTTGCAAAACAACGTATCTTCTTTGATTCATGCGGTAGTATTCATACCTAACAAAACATAAGAACTGAGACATGTTTGCTACATTTGTTGATTCATCAAATTGAATACTAGAACATTCACTTGAGCACACTTGCTCTATCATCTGATCGCGAAAATCAGCAACCATGTTATAGATTCGTCTTCGTATTGTGTCGGTAGAAAGCGGATTTTTTTTCAATTCGTTTGTTTCTTCCACACCTGTTAAAACACTGGCCATATTAATTGCAGCAGGCAATATGAGAGTTCGGGTCATTGTATCGGGTTTGGATATCTTTCTTTGCAACTCAGTATGGTTAATTTACACATAAACATTTGTTGATTTCTCAAGGTATGTAATTTTCTTTCGAAAAATTCCAAGTGTTTGTTTTTATGAGCCGGATGTTTAGTTTCCAAGTGTCGAATTAATTCTGATGGCTTCATGCTTTCATTGGAGAGAACTTTTGAGCAAAACTTTGTTAGTTAGTAGTAAAATTTTAACTTTTTATGGAATGGGGGGGGGGGGGGCGTAAAATAGCACTGAAGAACGACGCATCTCATTTTCATCAAAATCAATAATGATGTATCTTATAAACTTATTAGCAATTCTAAAACTTAAAAACAGCTCTGATATTTTTTTGGGGGGGGAGGGAGGGGATGGAAGGGTGCAAATTCGTTTTTTAAAATAACAGCCGATATTTATTAAATTTGGTAATCAAGAGTTTTAGACATCTAATAACAATTCTCAAAGGATCGAAACTAATTAAATTCAATTTTTTTATTGGTGGGGGTTTAAAATAAATCGTTATGTGGTGGTGGGGTGTGTGGGGTTAAAGTAGCACTTAAGGTCGACTCATCCAAATTTGATCAAATTTAATAATCATGTTTCTTATACAGGGTAAATACCTCATAGTGTAAACAAAAACATGGGGTGGAATAGATCAGAAATGCCGCAGACCTTACCTTAGGAAAGTCACTGCTTTTCATAAAAACAATCCACAAAACTGCAAATCTCACAAAACTTGCGAATTTAATTAGCTTTAAAATGGTATGATCTAAACAAAGTGGAGATAACATTTTTTATGGCAAAAACCGTGGTTTCCTCAAAAAAGCCTTTGAATTATCGTATATCTGCAACGGATTGGAATAGAAAGGTAAGGTCTGCGGCATTTTTCTTCGTTTTTCATCTAGTTTCACCCAATTTTTATTTTTTTTTATTTTACACTAATAGATACTTACCTTCTATACTTTTTAGCGATTTCTATGTTTTTTCTGTTGTTTTTTTTTGGGAGGTGAGGGGTGGGGAAGGGTGTAAATTCGTATTTTAAAATCACAGCTGATTTTCATTAAATTAGGTAATCAAGTTTCTTAGACATCTAATATCAGTTCTCAAATAATCCAACTTAATTAAATTAAAATTTTTATTGGTGGGGGTAGCACGTAAAAAATATTCATCAAATTTTGATATGATTTGATAATCGTGTTCCTTATAAACCTATCAAAATTTGAAAATCAACTGTCATTTAAAAATTAAAAAAAAAATATTTCAGAGCTGTTTTTGAGCTTAGGAATTGCTAATAAGTTTATAAGAAACATGATTATTAATTTTGATGAAAATGAGATGCGTCATTCTTCAGTGCTACTTTAAGCCCCCCCCCCCCTATCCATTAGGTTAAAATTTTATCAGTTTCAAATTGGATGAGCCATGGAAAACAATAATGGTCTTGCATTAAAATGTATTATAACTTTTAATTTCTATCTTATATGATATAAGTAAAAGTCTAACTTTTATATAACAGTGTTGAAAAGTGTTTTTTGGAACTTATACTCTTATAGCTAACTTATTATTCAGTCTCGTTGTAGCAGCCGTAGCGTACAGAGTGTCGATCAAGTTCAATTGTAACGTTTTTTTAAGTTTTATTTTTCAGTCATTTATTTATTTCCTTTTAACTTTAAATTATTCTTTCTTTCGGATTATCTCTTCGAAGTTTATTAACCCTTTTCAGGGAGGAGGCTTAAATATCATTGAAGAACCTTCAGGAACTTCCTCAAATAGGAAAAGAAAAAGAAAAAGAGGCGATCTACTCCAATATAACATAGATGTGTCAAACAGCTATGAAATCATCTCGGATATGGATGAAGATGAAATTTCCGAAATATCAGCAGCCACAAGTCTTATAGTTAAACCAAAAATCATTATTCCCCAACCGTAATTAACAGCACATACAACAATATTGAAGGAATTATGAACTCATTTAAACACCAAGTTAAAGACATTAATGTGAAATAAAATGGTAACAAAACAATTATATACGCTCATAACAGTCAGGATTTTAATTAAAAATGCGTTCAAAGATCAAAAACTCGATTTTACTCCAAGACTCCTAAAAATGAAACGAAACTAAAAGTGGTGCTAGAAGGAATAACACTGGAATTTCCTATTGATGAAGTCACTGAAAATTTAAGCAACCAAGGACTAGAAATACGCAAAATATACCAAATGTAAGCAAAAAAAAAACTAAAATGGGCCACTAAAACTTTCACTTGCAGTAGTAATTCTTGAGAATAAGGACCAACTAACTAGAATAAATAATAAAAACTGTTGTTGTCACTTAGTGATAAAATGGGGAAAATACAGGTCAAAGAAAACAATAAGACAATGCTGTCAGGAGTTTAATCACGTTGTTTGAAAGATATTGAAGGTTGTGGTCATCCAAAGTATCCTTCAAGGTTAGAAATAGACTAATAAAATTGAGAAAATGTAGGCGATTAATATATAGCCCAGTCAATAAAGGTTTTGAGTCACAACTAATTAGGGGAAAGCTGAATTTTTGCAGAATGTTAGTACATAAAGTATAAACTAAAAAACCACAAAGTGCCGACCCACACCCTTAAGTAAATAAATTTCACCAACCTCATCAAAATAAATGTTTGAGAATATCATTAAAAGGAAGGAGCTGGGTATCAGAGCCGCTCGGGTGATAATTGAGGAAAAATAGTATTGGATAATTTTATAGCATTGTAAGGCCAAGTGGTTTTTAGAAGCAAGACTAGAAGGAAGATGACCTAGAGGAAGACCAAGCCGCATGTATATAACATCTGGAATTTGATCATCATCAAGACGAGAATGTCCACAACAATATTTTCTTTTCCCACCTGGTAGGTGATGTTCGTAGAAAACTTATAAAGATTAGTCATCAAATTAAACGCAGTACTTCTATTTCCTCTTGGAATAAGCGTACCAGGGGTTTCTAATAAGTCATGATTTTTAAATCCAGGCCTTCGATTAATTGGCCAAAATGGTGCAAAGTTTCATATGTTGGAAAAGTAATTTTGTATTATATAATTTGTAACATGAGTTCCTATTGGCAGATACAGAAAGTAACTGACCAATAGCGATCAACCTTATATCTAGATATTACCTCTCCTGAAATATTGTTTTTCTATGTATATATAACCTGTATAAAAAGTGTGTGTAATGTTCTTGTGAAGTGTTGTTTTTCTTGTAATAAAACTATATTTAGTAAAACTGTTTTGCCTCACTGTGTGTAATACCCAACAGGTTATGGGCCCAGGTGATGTCAAGGTAAAACTGTTAGTAAAATAAAGTAAGTGGTAAGAGTTAATTAGTGAAAAGTTCTGTTTCCCATCCATGATGTCGTTCACCGATTCTTATGATCGTGAAATAATCAATATTGAAAAGCTTCAAGATCTAGAGTCATTTCCTATGTGGAAATTTGAAATTCTAATATTGTTTGAATCTAAAAATTTGATCGATATTATAAGTGAAACTGCAAAACAGAAAAAAGAAGATTTTACCACCGATAAGGAGAGGGATGATTGGAAACGAAAAGACGCCAGAGCCCGTCAGGCCATCATTGGTTCTATAGATAGAAAACATAGAATCCATCTACTGTCATGCACAACGGCTAAAGATATGTATGAAAAACTATGTAAAATTTTTGAACGTGATTCGGAGCAACAAATGACCGCGTCACTGGAGATGTTTTTCTCATACAAATTTGACACAAATAAAGATATGGCGACTAATATAAGTCATCTCGAAAATCTTGCCTTCACAATAAATTCTTTAAAGCCTAACAAAGTTGATGATGAAATGCTAGTCGCAAAGATTGTCTCGTGCCTTCCTACCTCATATGCTAACTTTGCCACAACCTGGGATAGCAAGCCAAAGGTAGAAAAGACCGTCGCAAATATAACTGCTCAACTTTTACTAGAAGAGTCGCGAAAATCTAAAAATCAAGATGAAACCGTGGCGGCATTTTCAGCTTCTCAGAAGCAAAAATTCAATAAATTTCAAAAACGGAAGAATGATTACACACATAAAAACGATTCAGGTCGTTCTAAAACCTGGTTTCGATGCATGATTTGTAAAAATAAGAATACAATCATGACTCTAAGGATTGTTTTTACCGAGATCGCAATAAAAATAAGAGTAAAAATAACAACTCGAATTCAAATGAAAAAAAACAAGCCGCTTTTATGGCTGAAAACAGCGATTCCGGTCATTCAAAATCTAGTGATGTCATCTCTTGGATCGTCGACAGTGGCGCCAGCTCAACCATGATAAATCGACAAGACTTATTGAAAGATACTCATCCATCAAGTACTGAAATAAATATAACTAAAAATAATAATGTCATTCAAGCTTTATCATCAGGCAATTTTGAGTCACCTGAATGTAAACTCACCGAAGTTTTATTTGTGCCAGATTTATCCAAAAATTTGATGAGTGTAAATGCTATCACACAGAAGGGAGGAAAAGTTCTTTTTGAAGAAAATATTGTAAAAATTTACCAAAATGGTGATCTAGTTCTTAGAGGGTCCAAAAATTCTAATGGTCTCTTCGAAGTAAAACTGACTACACCTTCTTATCAAGAGGAAGCATTGGCTGCATCTAAAACAACAAGTGCTGATTGGCACAGAAAGATGGGACATTTGGGTGTTGACAACCTAAAAAAACTTGAAAAACTCTCTATTGGTATGAAATTGGACTGCGATGAACTTTCAAATCTCTCATCCTGTGAAATATGTGTAAAAGCCAAAGCTACACGCAAACCTTTTGGTCTTAAACGTACTAGGGGTTCTCAGCCACTTGAGCTCTTACACACGGATGTAGTTTCTGTAGGTACGCCCACTTGGAACAATCATAAATACTTTGTTACAATAATGGATGATTTTTCTCACTTTGCACAGTCATTCCTCCTCCAACAAAAGAGTGATGTAAAGTCAACCATAATAAATTACATAAAACAAGAGAAATTCCAAGGCGATCTGCCAGGACCAAGAAATTGCCAGAGAAACTAAAGGACTACCAGCTAGATCTAGACTCGTTGGAAGAACCTTTTGAAACTGCTCACTTAAGCTACACTGAAGCTGTTTCGAGTGAAGAAAAACACCAATGGCTCAAAGCCATAGAAGAAGAAAATATTTCACTCATGAAAAATCACACCTGGACTCTAGTGAACCGTGCTGAAGCAGGGAATCAAAAAATCCTCACTAGCAGATGGGTTTTTAAAGTAAAAGACGACGGGAGATACAAAGCACGCCTCGTCGCACGGGGGTGTGAACAGAAAATAGGTTGCAATGAAGAGACATTTACTCCTGTTGTCAGCAGTGATGCGTTGCGACTGATGCATGCACTGATCGCCCGTGAAGGCTACCATATAGCTAAATTTGACATACGATCAGCATTCCTTTATGGCACTTTGGAAAGTCCAGTTTACATGGAAATACCAGACGGCTGGGAAAGGTCTAAAAACAAAATATGTCGCTTAGATAAAGCGTTGTACGGACTCCGTGAAGCACCGCTCCGGTGGAACAAGCGGTTCACCCAATTCCTATTAGAAAGTGGATTGACTGCCCTAAAAAACGAGCCCTGCATCTTCAAAAATGGTGACTCAACGCTGTACTTAGCAATCCATGTAGATGATGGAATTCTAGCTTCTAAAAGTGAAGAAGCAATGAAATCACTACTCAAACTGCTGAAAAAGAATTTGAAATGAAAACTGTAAACAAGCCTAAAACCTTCCTTGGACTGGAAGTCACCCATGAAAATGATGGCCTGAAAATATCTCAAGCAGAATACGCCATGCAAGTACTTAAGAAGTACAGAATGGAAAATTCCAAACCTGTTAGTACACCATTTCAAAAACTTCAGGAGGCTAAAAAGGAAATGATGGGCAATGAATTTCCATTCAGAGAATGCGTTGGCAGTCTTCTGTACATTTCAACTAAAACTAGACCAGACTTAGCTTATGCAGTCGGTATGAGTAGCAGAAAAGTTGAAAATCCAACTGAGGAAGATCTTCTGAATCTGAAAAGAACATTGAAATACCTCAAAGGTACCACCAACAAAGGTATTTATTTCACTAAAAATTCATCAGAAGAACTTGTCGCCTACAGTGATGCAGACTATGCTGAAGATCGTGAAGAAAGGAAGAGTACAACAGGGTACATAATTTACTTTGCTGGAGGACCTATCTGCTGGTCTTCACGAAAACAACCCATCATAGCTACATCAAGTACTGAAAGTGAATTTATTGCAGCAGCTGATTGTGCTAAAGAACTTGCTTATTTAAAAAGTTTGTATGAAGAACTCACAAACAGAAATATAAAAGCCACTCTCAAAGTTGACAACCAAAGCACAATTGGGAAAATCAAAAAGGGCAATTTTAATCGAAAAGGAAAACACATTGATGTAAGGTATCATTTCATAAAAGATCTGTGTGAAAATAAAATTATTCATGTTGAATATTGCCCAACCAACAAGCAAATTGCTGATTTATTGACGAAACCATTAGGACCTAATAAGTTCACCGAATTTAAAAATCAAATGGTTAAAACTTAAATTAATCGATAAATCTTTTTTTTTATGTTTGTATAATTAGTTAATGACAATTTTTTAAAATTTATTTGATTAATTCTAAAAAAATTTGTAATTGAAACATTCCTTGTAATTAAAAATGTTTTTCTAAATTAACTAAACTGTTTCTAAGTTCTAAAAAAAATTACAAAATTAAGTGGGTGTGTTGGAAAAGTAATTTTGTATTATATAATTTGTAACATAAGTTCCTATTGGCAGATACAGAAAGTAACTGACCAATAGCGATCAACCTTATATCTAGATATTACCTCTCCTGAAATATTGTTTTTCTATGTATATATAACCTGTATAAAAAGTGTGTGTAATGTTCTTGTGAAGTGTTGTTTTTCTTGTAATAAAACTATATTTAGTAAAACTGTTTTGCCTCACTGTGTGTAATACCCAACATCATAGACGGAAAAAAAGAATGCGGTATGCTGCATAATTCTTTTGTATTTGTGTCAAAACCCAAGAGAAACAAACAAAAGATTGTCAGGTTCTATTCTTTCTTTGTTGCAACAATCAATTTCTATGTCTGATGCATTATAGGCAAACAAGATTTCACCTTTGGAAATGTCTAGTTTACTGAAATATTTTAAAATAATATTCCAGATGATCATGTTTTGAAAACAATACAAATGGCTAAATTAGAAGTGTGTTAATGACAATTTTCAAGATAAAGGAATGATATAATGCCTTTTATAGATTAGTAACCCTTTACAAATAGTAACCTGAATACAACATTTTGCTCTTCATTAATTTATAATTCAGATAATTACCATTAAATGATCTTTGACAAACGTTTCTAAAAAAACTTTTGAATTTATTTCAACCTCCTAATTATAAGAAGGCAATAATTCATACGGTTATCAACATAAAAACAAAATTTTAAAGATATAAGTATTATAGAAATCATGTGTATAACATTCTGGCTTAATTAATGCCATTCTCAAGTGCTCATATGAGCCAGTGAGAATGATAGTGATGTAAATAAAAGAAATTCAAATTGAGTTTAATCACTATCATTGCTCCTTCATCAGTACTCGATTAATTGACATTGTCAATAATGTTGAACACTTTACCTAGCACCAGTAAAGAAACAATTAGTCCAGGAAAATAAGAGTTAACCGAAGAAAAAACTGTGGAACTTTTATTCTCAACGGTTCTTTATATTATTGGGGTGCTGAATCCGAATCTGAAGTTTGCTACCACAACAACCATCGGCTTCATATTCAAAATCGCAAAAAACCGCCAAAAAAAACCTTATTTTTCTTTTTTTATCTATAACACGATAACGAAGCTTTTTTTCGAAGAAAGTCAAATATTAATTGTAGCTGGAACTAGTACCTACATAATGAAAAAAAGAAATCCGAAATCAGACCATTTTTCGCGAAGTTAAGTTATTGGAAAAAAATGGAGAAATTGGCCAACTTGCCGTCAGTTCCACAGCTCCGCGAAAACACGTTTGTCGTACTCTTTTGGCTATAACTCTGAAACTTTTTATCCGATACCACATTACATTTTTTCATCTTAAAGCTGATTAAATTTTCTATAAGAATCTATAAATGAAGTTTTAATCAAAGCCCGTAAAATGTACATGCCAGCCCGCTAATAAAAACGTACTGTTGTAAAATCCAAGTGTTTTTTGGTACATTTGTCGCTCTAACTCCTCAAATATTTGTTCGATCCCAAATTTCTTTTTTTTATCTTAAAGCTGATTATATTCGCAATCAGAAGCTTTATATATATAAATTATAATTAATCCTGTAAATCACCCAAACTAGCATGCTAAATGTGTATGTTTTGGCAATATATGTAAATTATGACATGTTCAGTGGACTGGTGTGGGTATTTCACGGTCACGGGTATTTAAAAAAAAAACATTTTGAATCGGACAAATACTTTCGAAGTTATAATATCCCATATAATATAATATCCCAGACGCCTAAAAACCCGTACTGTTGTTAAATCCATGGTTTTCGGCACATTTATCATTATAACTCCGAAAGTATTTGTCCGATTCAAAATGTTTTTTTTTTTCAATCTGAAAGGTGATTAAATTTACATTTAGATCCTGTATATGAAATTTTTATCAAAATTCTTGAAATACACAGGCTTTCACGCTGAAAATCACTTACTTTTGTAAACTACATGTTTTTTTGGCACATTATTCACTATAACTCCAAAACCATTTGTCCGATTCAAAATTTATCTTTTTATCTGAAAGCTGGTTAAATTTACTATCCTATATATTTAACTTATAATTAACACCGTGAAATACCCACACCAGTCTACTGAACATGTCATAATTTACATATTTTTCCAAACCGTACACATTTAGCGTGCTGGCTTGGGTGGTTTACAGGATTTAATATAATTTACATATATAGCATCTGATAGCGAATTTAATCAGCTTTGAGAAAGAAAAAAGAAATTTGGGATCGAACAAATAGTTTCAGAGTTATAACCAAAAGAGTACGACAAACGTGTTTTCGCGGAGCTGCGGGACTGACGGCAAGTTGGCCAATTTCTCCATTTTTTCCCAATAACGTAACATCGCGAAAAATGGTCCGATTTCGGATTTCTTTTTTTCATTATGTAGGTACTAGTTCCAGCTACAATTAATATTTGAAGACTTTCTTCGAAAAAAACTTCGTTAACGTGTTATAGATAAAAAAACAAAAATAACGGGGTTTTTTGGCGTTTTTTTACCATTTTGAATATGAAGCCGATGGTTACCGTGGTAGCAAACTTCAGGTTCGGATTCAGCACCCCTAAAAACATAAAGATCCGTTGAGAATAAAAGTTCCGCAGTTTTTTCTTGAAAACGGCCTTTTGGAGCCTTATTTTGCTCGACTAAATATCATTATCAAATTTAACCAAAACGGATATATGTTGAGAATGAGAATGTTGTAAGTCAAAAGGTAGGTGTTTTGATATAATTATGTTGCTTTGTTTACATTACTGGGATTATTCTCTTATCATTGCTGGTAAATACATTCATTTTTTATTCAGATCCAATGTTCCTCTAATAGAATCAACTTATTAGTTTAAGTTTAATTGTCGAAATAAGTGAGAAAAATCAAAAAAAAAAGATTATGTGCCAGTTTTAATAGTTCTGATTCTGAGTCAAGTGATGATTCAAGAGTACCCACTTTAAGTTTCTGATTCGATCCTTGACTGATATTATTAAATAAATAATTATATGCTTTATAATAATAATAATAATAATAACAATAATAATACATGTAGTTGTAATAATATTATTAAATATAATAATAATAATAATAACAGAAAAAAACATCAAGAAGAGACAGAGAAGCACCCCCATGGAAAAAGCGACTCGAAATAAAAGTGAAGACGATAAGAGTAAAAATTGGCGTGATTTCAAATTATATACGTAACCCTCAAGCCGCGAAAGCCAAAACAAAAAGAAAAATTGATGAAATCGTAGTACAAAATCTAGGTACAGTATTGGAAAAAGAATTGACTGATAAGCTTTATGTATCTAGACAGCTTGAAACAAAAGCTAGCAGTTTATGCAAGCCGATTACGAAGATACAGTGAAGCAGCTCTTCGTAGGCAACAAAATAAACAATTCAGACAGAATGAACGCCAGTTCTATAGATATCTTGGCCAAAAAATCAAAAGATCAACAGTATACCCTGATGGCATCGAGGATTACTGGAGGAATATATGGGAACAGCCAACGAGACACAATGTGAATTCCCCTTGGATAGAACAAGAAATACAAATGTTCCAAAATGCTTCTGAAATGACAGATGCGAAAAATAACTATAAACGATGTCACGCAAGCAATCAAGAGCATGAAAAATTGGAGGGCACCCGGTCCTGATGGAATTCAGGCCTACTGGATTAAAAGATTCCGTTCCTTCCATGAAGTATTAGCTAAGGGATACCAAGATATTCTTGATAACAGACTGGACCCCCCTGTTGGATTCTCTGAAGGCATTACTTATATGCTTCCAAAAAAAAAGATGAAGAAAACCTACTCCCAGAAGATTATCGGCCAATAACATGTTTAAATTGCCTCTACAAAATGTTCACCTCTATCGTTGCAACCAAGATATACGATCACTTGGAATCCAATAATATGATTCCTTCAGAACAACTTGGGTGCAGAAAGAGAGCTAGGGGCTGTAAAGAACTTTTATTAATCGATTCATTCATCGCTGCGCAAGTATCGAAAAGCCAGCGAAATCTTTCTATGGCGTGGATTGATTATAAGAAGGCATTCGATTCTGTACCGCACAGCTGGCTGCTCCAGATATTTGAAATTTATAAGGTTCATCCCAAAATACGAAGCCTTCTCTCAAACCTTATGACTGGTTGGAAAACTTCGCTAAAATTTGGAAGTACCTGCTCAAAAAGCCAAATAAAAATTCTTAGAGGAATATATCAAGGAGATTGCCTTAGCCCACTATGTTTTGTATGGCGCTGAATTTTTTTTTTTTTTTTTTTTTTTTCCGTTAAGTCGGATTCTTCAAAGGGATAAAGTGGGATACAAACTCGTAATTACAGATGAAGCAACCATAATCAGTCATAGTTGGTACATGGATGACCTGAAGTTATATGCAAAAAATAAAGAACAATTGAAAAATATGGTCAAAACCGTATCAGCATTTACCAGTGATATTAGTATGTCATTTGGTTTAGACAAATGTGCCGTGCTTCATATAAACAAGGGAAAAGCGAAAAGAACCGAAAATATAGTTATAAATGAAGAAGATTGTATTCAAGAACTTGAAACGAAACAACTATATAAATATTTAGGAATGCAGCAGTATCTCAAAATTGCCCAAAAGGGAATGAAGAACGAACTTCTGACAAGATTCAAGAAGAGATTGAAGCTCCTATTGAAGACACATTTGTCAGGAATACAAAAAATCAAAGCCATCAACACCTGGGCCATACCAGTTTTAAGTTATAGCTTTGGTGTGCTACATTGGTCCAACACAAGTCTGCAAGAGGTTGACCGTATGGTAAGAACGACTCTAACCAAAGAGAGGGCCCACCATCCGATATCCTCCACAGCCCGGCTCTATTTATCAAGAAAGGAAGGGGGACGTGGATTACTGAATATCGAGGAAGCGTGCAGAAAGGAAGAATTGGCCCTACGTCAATACTTCCTCTCAAAAACCACGAATATGTACATCGCAATTCAGAGGCTGGACGATGGTAAAAACACCTCTTAATTTGAGCAGAACTGAAGACGTCATGATTATTTCAGAAAAAGAACGTATAACAGAATGGAAGAATAAGTCTCTACATGGAAGGTTCTACAACCAATTAAACGAGGCCAGCATTGACAAGCAAGAATCATTAATATGGCTAATAGCTGGGAGACTGTTCTCAGAAACGGAAGGCTTCATCATGGCCATCCAAGACCAAGTAATTGCTACGAGATCCTACAGGAGACACATTCTAAAGGACACATCCATTTCGGACAAGTGTCGACTGTGTTCCGCGACTCTGGAGTCGATCCAGCATATCACTAGTGGATGTGTAGTACTAGCCAATTCGGAATATCTCCAAAGGCATAATAATGTGGCCAAAATTGTGCATCAGTCCATAGCCAGGAAGTTGAACCTATTAGAGAAACAAACGCCATATTATAAGTATAAGCCCGATAGGTTGCTTCAAAATGGGCCTCTCAAGCTATATTGGGACGAGTCTATTTTGACAGACCACACTGTGCGACACAACAAACCGGACATATTACTTATAAACCTAGAAGAGAAGACAGCACGGATAGTTGATATCGCCGTTCCCAACGACAACAATATGACTTCCACCGTTGGAGAAAAGTTACGAAAATATCAGGAACTGGCCGTTGAATTGAAGCAATTGTATCGCCTAGAAAAAGCAGTTGTGACGCCAATTGTAATATCGACAAACGGGCTGATCCCAACTTCAACTGTAGTTGGTATTGATGACCTAAAGTTGCCATTGGATGTACTAAGAGAGGCTCAACAGGCGGTACTCCTGGACACGGCAAGGATTGTTCGGAAATTAAAAAATAATAAAATATAATAATAAATATAATATTATTAAATAAATAATTATATGCCTTATAATAATAATAATAAGTGCAAGCGGTAAAAACAATGCAAAACTGGAAGTCCCCAGGCCTAGATAAGATACAAAATTATTGGTTAAAAAATTTTAAAAGCACTCATTTTAGTCCTGGCAGCTTACTATCAGCGTCTTTTGGAGGGAAAAGAAGCTCCTTCAAGTGACTTTTCTCAAGGCATTACTTATTTACTGCCAAAGAATAATAATACTAATCCAGATCCTAAGAACTATAGACCTATCACCTGCCTCAATGGAGTTTATAAGCTTCTAACTCGGATAATAAACAATAAGATCATGGAACACATTAACAGAAATAACCTGATGGCCGAACAACAACTTGGAAACAAATCTAATACAAAAGGCTGCAAGGAACTCCTAGTTCTTGACTCGTTCATAGCAGCACAAGCAGTAAAAAAACAGAGAAATGTTTTCATGTCGTGGATAGATTACCAAAAAGCATATGATTCTGTTCCGCATAGTTGGCTAAAGGAAACGCTGCGGATATATAAAATAAATAATGCTGTCATTGACTTACTTTCCAGACTGATGGATAACTGGAGCGTTATTCTCAGTATAAAGCAAACCAATGGGAATATCCTCGAAGGCCCAATAAAAATAAAAAGAGGAATATATCAAGGAGACTCTTTGAGTCCAACATGGTTCTGTTTAGCACTCAATCCTCTCAGTGAATTACTAAATTCTTCAAAAAAAGGATATCCTTTAAATGTAAAAACTGGACCCGTCATCTCCCACAGTTTCTATATGGATGATTTGAAATTGTTTGCCACAAATGAGAGAGACATGAAAACATTACTGGAATTGGTTGTAGGATTCAGTAATGATATAAAAATGACATTCGGTCTTGAGAAATGTGCTACATTAAAAGCTGTACGTGGCGAACTAAAAGAAAGTGAAGGTATAGGGCTATCTAATAATACTAGGATAACCAATTTATCTGAAGACGATGAGTACAAATATTTGGGTCTAATAGAGCTTCTGAAGTTCAAAAAAAACGCTAGGGAACGGTTTGAAGAAAAATTTAAAAGAAGGATTAAATACCTCCTCAACACACAACTGTCTGGTGGTAACATAATAAAAGCTATAAATACGTGGGCCCTTCCCGCGTTAATCTATAGTTTTGGTGTTCTTAAGTGGTCAGATACAGACCTGCAGGCCATTGACAGGTATGTAAGAGTGGAAATGGTCCGTACAAGAAAACGACACCCAAAATCCTCAGTTAGCAGACTTTACATTCCCAGGAAGCAAGGTGGCAGGGGACTCTTGAATGCTCATGGGATGTGCAGACGTATTGAGAATGACCTAAGAAATTATTTCAGCACACATCAATCACTTAAATTCAGAGCAATTAGTGTTATGGATCGAGACCATACAGCTCTCAGCTTGGCAAGGGATCACGTTAAAGAAGAACCAACAATCCAAGCAGTAATAGAAGAATGGAAATCAAAACCGCTCCATGGTAGATATTATTTTTCACTTATGGAAGAAACCATAAATTTGGAATCGTCTACCAAATGGCTGGCAAATGGGAAACTGTTCCCTGAAACTGAAGGGTTCATAATGGCGATACAGGACCAATCGATTCCTACCAATGTTTACAGGAGACGAATTTGCGGAGAAAATATCTCAGAAAAATGCCGCCTTTGTAAACAAAGTCCGGAATCAATACAACACCTGGCATCTGGATGTACTGGTCTTGCAGATACAGAGTACCTTCGCAGACATAATCATGTAGCAGGAATCCTACATCAAGAACTTGGAAAGATGTATGGAATGATAAAAGAAATGGTTCCTTATTACAAATATAGGCCAATAAGAATAATGACGTCAGGGAGGTATAAACTATTTTGGGACGAGCAAATAATAACGGACCATACGGTTCTCCACAACAAACCTGATATATTAGTAATGGATCTGGAAAAAAAGGAAGCAAAGATATTTGAGATTGCAATACCAGTAGATGACAACATACAAAAGACCATCTCCACGAAAATATGCAGGTACCAAGAACTAGCTGGTGAGTTGAAGACTATTTACAACCTTCAAAAGATTTCAATCCTGCCAGTAATAATATCATGCAATGGCCTTATACCTCAAACGACAGTGCAATCCTTCAAAGATGGAGGAATTTCTTTGAAAAAATTAGAAGATGCACAGATGGCAGTCCTACTTGACACAGCATCAATAATAAGAAAAACTCTTAATATATAAACTTTTGGTTGGTACTAAACCCCCAAACGTTTACATCACCACTCATGTGTGTTTCAATAAATAAATAATAATAATAATAATAATAATAATAATACAATAATAATACATGTAGTTGTACAATAATAATAATGTAGTTGGTATTGATGACCTAAAGTTGCCATTGGATGTACTAAGAGAGGCTCAACAGGCGGTACTCCTGGACACGGCAAGGATTGTTCGGAAATTTTTTAACATATGAAGAGAGAAAAAAATAAATAAATAAATAAACGTAAACCTAAGCTGAAGTTGGCTGGACTTGTCCCTCACCTCAGTTCAGAAACCGCAAAAAGCGAGATAAAAAAAAAAAAATAATAATAATAAAAGTATACATATACACACATACACAAATAATATAAATATTGTACACAGAGGTATTTATACTTACTTATACAGATTATTATTCAAAATACTTTTTTAAAAAAATCTGCTATTATAAAGAGTGTCCCGAATTTAAATGGCAAAACTTCAGGAACTTATAGGGGACCGAAAAACTAAGACAAAAAGTCCTTTAGAGATTTGCTCGTTTTTCTTAGTTTTAGAGAAAATCGCAAAAAAAGAAACAAAACAAGTTTTCATTTTTATACTTATTTATTTATTTTTTTTATTATTTTTTTTGGGCGCGAAAAGGCCTTATACCACGCGAATATCATGATTTGGGATTCTTCTTCATTTCCCAAAACTTCCTCATTCGTTCTGCATGTTTGGCTTTTCTTTCCTCCGTCCAAGCCCCACTCCTCCTTATTCTTTCCCTTCCCACGAAGACCTTTATGTCATTTAATGATTTTCTATATGTTTCCCTATCTAGGCAGTCTGTATCCTTTATTCCCACTGAATTCATGTCATCTTTAATTTGTCTAAAAAACCCAGATGTGTTCTTTTGCTGTTGGAAATGTCGGACGTTTTTTCCCGTTCAATCTTTCAGGACTCATCCTCATCATATGCCCGTAGAATCTCAGTCTTCTTATTTTGATATCGGTTTCTAGACTCTTGTTGTTATTATAGATTTCTCTGTTGGGCCTTAGTCTGTAACCTTCTGGTGTCTTTCTTGGCCCGTAGATTTTTCTGAGTATCTTTCTTTCTACCTTCAACAGCTTTTCCATGCTAGGGAGGTAAGATGTCTCGGTCCCATAGAGTATCACGGGCTTAATTACTGTATTATAATGTCTGACCTTGGCTTTGAAGGATAAATTCTTCTTATTGTAGAAGCTCCTGATATTGAAAAATAGCTTCTCCAGTTTGGTGGCTTTCTCCTTAAAACTCTCTCGATCCGAGCCATTACTGCAGATGATTTCTCCTAAATATCTGAATTTTTGTGTAACCTTAATTTTCCCACAAATGGTGTCCACTTCTTTTTTCTTGTACTTTATGTCTGTGGTCATGAGTTCTGTTTTTTCTGCAGAAATTTGTAGGCCCGTTTTCCTGGCGATTTTTGATAATACGTTTATATGGGCAATTGCTTCTTCTTCAGTTTCTGCAAGAAGGGCGAGATCATCCGCATAGGCGAGGCATCTAACTTTTACGAAATTCCTTTTGGTTCCCAGTACTGCTCCTGAGTCGATTTCTCTCCATAATTCCCTCATGATCCTATCCTACTGGATGTTAAAAAGAACTGGCGACAAACCATCTCCCTGCCTGAGACCCGTTTTGATCTGGAAGGGTTTGCTGATGTGTCCCTGGTACTTGACTTTCGACTCGGTTTCCAACAGGGTTAATCCTATTAGTTTTCTGGTCTTCTGATCGACACCATATTCTTGGAGTATTCCGAGTAGAGTTTCTCTATCCACGGAATCATAAGCTTTCTTGAAATCCACAAAAGAGATGAACAGGTTTTTCCTGCTTTTGTTTCTGTAGTGCCTGATCAGGAGTTTGAGGCTCAGGATCTGTTCTTGGCATGATCTGGTTTTCCTAAAACCTCCCTGTTATTCTCCGATTTAAGTCAGAGCTTTCTTAAATAACAATATAATTTTTCAGGGAAATAAGGAAGGGTCCTTATATACAGTAAAAATGAACGCTGAAAAACCCAAAGCTTACTTTGGTTCGCTAATGAAGATCAATTGGAAAAATGATAGCAATTTATAGCTATGGCACAGAAGGTTGGGACATTTAGGTTTTAAAAATATTGAAAATTTGGTAAAAAAGAGTATGGTAGATGGTTTAAATGATTTAACCAATGTTAAATTTGATAATTATCAGTGTGAAAATTGTATTCTTGGTAAAATGTCTCGTCAACCATTTAGAACCAGAAAACCACTGTAGTTAGTACATACTAATGTTTGTGGTCCGATTACACCAGAGTTATGGCATTGTTATAAATACATCGTTACTTTTATAGACGATTACACTCATTTTGTGATGGTTTATTTAATGAGAAACAAATATGAGGTGTATGATAAATTTTGTAAATATTATAAATATGCGACAAAACATTTTAATTGTAATTTGCTGAAATTAAGGTCAGATAATGGAGAAGAATATGTAAGTTCGGATTTGACAAATTTTTTAAAAAATAAAGGTGTTAAAATTGAATACACAGTCCCGTTTAATCCGGAAATGAATGGAGAGTTAGAGCGAATTAATAGGACATTATTAGATAGAGCTCACACTGTTTTGATAGAATCAAACCTACCTAATGATATCTGGGGTGAAGCTGTTTATTCTTCAGCTTATATTAGTAATAGGAGCCCAACTGTATCTCTTGAAAACAAGACCCCTAGTGAAATGTGGGAAGGTAGGAAACCTAATCCTTGTAACCTTAGGGTGTTCGGTAGTGTAGCATATAAACATATACCCAAAGAGTGTAAGAAGAAATTATATCCCAAAAGTGAGAAGTTAATAAGGATAGAATATGCCCAGGGTGGTGGATGGAGACTATGGAATCCAATATTAAGAAAGGTTGTTCCAGAACGAAGAGTTATTTCTTATGAAAACCTACTCTACTAAATGGGTGAAAGGTGACATAGTGACTTCAGAAGAAACACCTGCACAAGATAATGAGCCTGAGGGTAATGAATTCAATAAAATATCTACTGGGAAGAGGAAGAGGCACACAGGAAGAGGCATCTCAGGAAGAACAAATTGAAGAATCAGAAAGAGAACAGAGAATTCGTAAAAAGCCGGCCTGGCATGGAGACTACAAGATGGAGATGAGGATTGATGAGGAGGAGGCTATGTTTGCTTTACTGTCTGAATGAACAGATCTGCCTCACAAATATGAAGAGTTAGAATGTAGAGAAGACAGAGAGGCCTGGTTTGGTGCAGTCAAGGAGGAGCTGGCTGTACTCGAAGAGAATCAGACCTGGCAAGTAGTCAGGCAACCAAGAGACATCAAACCTATTGATACTATAAGTGGGTATTTGCAATAAAAACTCTACAAGATAAAACTAAAATATACAAGGCTAGATTAGTGGTGAAAGGGAAAATTCCAACAGAGAGAAAATTTCCAAAATGTGTACTCCCCGGTTTTAAAAATGCAGACTTTAAGGGTCTTATTGTTGCTATCAGTTGTAAGGAAATATGAAAATCACCAAACGGATGTTAAAGGGGCTTTTCTGTAAGGTAGGATTGATGAATGTATTTATTTAAAGCCTCCAAGTGGAGTTGATGTACCCCAAGGTTGTGTCCTAAAATTAAATAAATCTTTATATGGTCTAAAAAATCCCCTAAATGTTGGTATGAGCGATTCACCGAAGTAATGGAAAGGAGAGGCTTTATAAGATGTGAAAATGATTACTGTCTATTTAAAAATGATAATTTATATGTACTTTGGTTTGTTGATGATTTACTTATATAAGGAGGAAATAAGGCTGATATTCCAGCCTTATTCCATTCATTAAAATACTTCCTAAATTCAAATTTTAATATAAAAGATATGGGTCAAAATAATCTAAGGTACTTTAGGTATTTGTATAAAACGGGTTGAAAATGAATTATAGATCGATCAAAAGGAATATTTGAAGGATATTTTAGTAGAATATAACATGCACGATTGTAATCCTGTAGACACCTTTAGAGCTTAAGTACAGAATTGACAAAGATTGTATTGTAGATAGGAGCTATACTCGACCTGATTTAACTGAATCTTTAAATTATTTAAGTAGGTATCAATCCAAGCCATGTCATGATTTGTGGTTAGCACTTAAACGTATACTAAGATATATTAAGGGGACATTAAATTATAAGTTAGTTTTCACTGAAGGGGATAATAATCCATTAGTGGGCTTTGCTGATGCCGACTTGGCATCATTATTGGAGGATAGAGCCTCTATTAGTGGTTATCTATTTAAAGTATTTGGTAATACAGTAGTTTGGAGAACAAAAAAAACAAAATGTTATTGCTTTAAGTACGGCTGAGGCTGAATATGCTGCATTATGTGAGGCAACGGTGGAAGCATGTTTGGTTATTAAAATTGTTAAAAGAATTAGATATAATTTTTTTTTTTTTTTTTTTTTTTATTTAGATTTTTTTTTTTTTTTTTTTTTTTTTTTTTTTTTTTTTTTTTTTTTTTTTTTTTTTTTTTTTTTTTTTTTTTTTTTTTTTTTTTTTAATCCAACGCCAGTCTTTAGCCTCCCAGTAACGTGTGGCCGGATCAGGTGGAGCGTCAGCAAGTTCTGGGCAGGTCATCAGGTGTTCGCTATCCATCTTGTCTAGGTTGCAAAGGGGGCAGATGTTACTGTCTACGACTCCAATCCGCTGAAGATGATCCTGTAGACAGTCGTGTCCAGTTGTAAGTCTGAAGTTTGCAACAGCTTTGGCTCGGTCTAGCCCAACACCAGTCGGCCCATGAGTTAGTAGGCATTCCCACTTCTTATTTTCACTTTGTTCCTTCATGTGATTGTACATATAGGCATCGATGGTGCTGTTGATTATGTTTTTTGCTGCTCTTAAGGTCGTGGCAACTGCGGGCTGGGCAGATATAGCACCTTTTTTGGCAAGGTCATCGGTCTTGTCATTTCCAGTTATTCCTACATGGCTGGGGATCCACTGCAGCACTGTGTTCCATCCAATCTTGATGAGCTGTTCTAGTGCCGTTCGACATTTAACAGAGCGTAAGCAGTCGGTAGGACTATTGGTGCTCAGTGCCAGTATAGCTGCTGCTTGGGAATCAACCAAAAATACAACATTATGCGGGTGCATGTTAATGGTGATTAATTTGGTGACAGCCTCCTGTATTGCACTCACTTTCCCGTCGTAGTTGCTTGCATTGTTCCCCACAGCGATATAACCATTGAAGTATTTGCAATACCAGCCGGCTCCAGCTCCACTAGGTTCGGGTATGTATGAGCCATCGGTATATACGTGGAGCCATTAATCTTTAGGATATAAATCGTGCAAAGTTTCAAAGCGCTTGCCTTAGGTTCATGGGTAGACGTGTCATTCTTTCTGGCCTTAAGATTGAGCAAGTCAATTCGGGCAAGAGGTAAGGAGGTAATGACTGACGCGTAACTCTGAATAGGCGCAGGATCGCCTAGATTAAGACCATACTTGTCTTCTAGTGCTCGGGCATGTGTTATAGGCGAAATTTGCGTCGTCAAGCGTCCTGACGCTGGCTTATAATTATTCCAGAGTTTTCCGTCTACCCTTTTGGCTCGTTCCCAAAACTTCAAGGTGCTCTTGTCTCTGCGAGCATCCAGTGGTTCTAACCCTGCTTGAAGTTGCATGGCAGGGATAGGGGTTGATTTCGCTCCTCCTGTTATGATTCTTAAAGCGTTATTTTGTACAACATCATATTTTGTTAGATTACCTGTGTTGTTTGTGGTGAAAACTTCGCTTGCATATTCCATGATAGGTCTGACATAAGTTTTGTACGCAGTACAGAGAACATCTTGCGTGTCACCCCATTTGGTGGCTGTCAATCTTTTTAACAGATTGTTCCGTTTTTGGGCTTTCTCTGTAGTTGTATTAATATGGTCTTTCCAAGATAGCTTTGAGTCCAAGTTGACTCCAAGATATTTTGAGAGAGAAGTTCTTTGGAGACCTATACCTTTGTAAATAACGTTTATTGGGTAATTTTTTGTGGATAAAGTAAATAGTTGGAAGAATATAAATAGTTTTTTCTGCATTGACTTCCATTTTGTTTTTATTAGCCCATTTTTCGATGTGGGTCATTGCAGTATTCAGAGTATTCTGAAGTCCGTCCACGTTGCTGCTGGTAGCCCAAATTATAACATCGTCCGCAAAGAAGAGACACGACACACCATACGTTTTTTTTAATATAATTTTTAAGGTCGTCAATCATTATGTTAAACAAGATACAGCTCAAGACTGCGCCTTGTGGGATACCCTGCTTCAGTTGTTTGTACGGCGACGTAGAATTTTGGAATTTACACTTTATGTGCCTTTGAAATAGGAAACTTCGGATCCATTTTATCATGTTGCCTAGTACCTCCAGCCGGTCAAGCTTCTTAAAGAGCATAGATCGCCATACTTTGGTGCGGTACTCCTTTGGTCCATGTCAAGTTTATCAGCCTAAGGAATGTATTTTTAGCTGTTTGATTTAAGTGACATATGAACTCCGGGAAGATCGCGTCTGGGCCAGCCGACTTGCCTTTCTTCACAGAGGAAAGTGCTACTTGGAGTTCTTCCGAGGTGAAATTGGCGTAGAAGGTTTCATATTCATCTGCGGTCGGACAATACTGCTTTTCACTGACTAGTACTAATGACCTGTCGGTAGGTGTAACTAGTAATCTGCTTACTGCGGAGTAGTGGCTGCACAAGGCATTTGCAACCTTGTTAGGGCAAGTTAACAATTTCCCATTTACGGTTACTGGTTCCCATTTCCTGGTACTCTTGTCGTTGTTAAGGGTTGAGAGGAATTTATGGGCCCTAGAACCATCTCTCCGAAAGCTTCTGTATTTTTCTCTTTTTTGCACAATAATCTCTTTGTGAAGGACTGCTTGAGCCTTCCTCAATTTTTTGCAGTCCTCCAAACAATTTGAGACCTCGGCTTTTTGTCTGCATTTGTTCCTTTCTACCTTTAGGGCTTCTAGATCCTCGTTCCAAAATGGCTTGTAATTTCTTACTTGACCACTTGGTATGCTTTTTAGGGCAGCTCTAATTATTCCCTCAGTGAAACGGGTGGTGGATTTGTCGGGGGGTTTTCATCCACTAGCGACTCGTGGACATAGTTGTTGACCAAGTCTGTGAACTGCTCCCAGTTAGCCTTTTTAAAATTCCATCTTGTCAGTTTAGGGGAGTTTTTTTGCTGTTTTGCTTCTTACGTCAATACAAATAACACGGTGCCCGCAACCATCTATTGCATCGGCGAGATTTAGTTTAGTCCTTGCTATAAGGTTGGCATTTACCATAGTAAGGTCGGGTGTGCTAGTGTGTCCAGCATAGGACAGGAATGTAGGCTTTGAGGGCACTTGGATGAGATTTGTTGAATCCAGTAATTCTTCGATGGCTTTGCCCGATCCGTTACTTGTTGAATAGCCCCAGCGAGGAGAATGTGCATTAAAGTCCCCCACAATAATGCTGCTGCAGTGCTTACTAAGAAGCCTTATTGATTTTAAGTTGGGAACGTTGTTAGGTGGGTTATATAGTCCGATAATTTTGAAATAAGAGCCCTTGGGCCAGACTTCGATAAAAATTGCTTCAAATTAATCGAGTTCATCCATTTCATGCACCACATTAATGTTATTTGCTAGCCTGCAATTCACTTCCACAATTCTGCCGGATGCTATTTGTCGGGACTTTTTAAAACAAAATTAGAATTGTTTTTTAATTAGTATTAATGACTTGCTTCAGTTGAGGCTCCAGCTTCGACAATAATAAATATGTCCGCGTCATTTTGATGAATAATTGTCTTTAGTTCAGTAAATTTTGATGTGCTTAATCCGCCAGCATTCCAAAAAATGATGCGAAGTTGATTATCAGCGCCCTGAAAAGGGCGATTTAAATTATTTGGTTGTTTTCTTGTGTTCGCTCGTTTCATAATTGCGTGCTTGGGAGGCACTATTGGCGAACGGTGTTAGCAGATTTAGAATTACCCAGGGTGCACCACGAGGAGGCCTGCTAACTTTACACCCACTAGGATTGGGGGAAGTGTAAAAATATGTAGTTATTTTTATGTCAATCAAGTTTTATATTATAGTTTTTTTAGATAATATTAATTGTGTGAAGAAAATGTTATATTGTTTATTGTATATTGTTAGCAGTGAGAGGAAGGTTATAGCGTAGAATTGTTATGTAGTGGCCATTGTGTTAGAAAAGTGTAACAAAGCGTCATACTTGAGTATGAGTATAAGTTGGGTATTAAGACCTAAAATAGCCCTCAACTAAGAATGAATATTAACATAATAAATGTATATAAAACGTTGTTTTGTTATAAAAGTGACTTTCTCAATCACCATGATGATCGGATGTCAATAATATGTAATTCGATTTTCCGGGGTTTTCTAGCCTCTTGTCATTTCGTTTTAATTTTCGCAACTACTAATTTCAATATGTCTTCAACGCACCTGAATGTGTAGGAATAATATCCTCTAATTCAAATAGTTCCAATATGGTAATATATATTAAATCAATGGCATTACAGTTTATCCAAATACTAAATAACTCCCTTCGCGGAAGTGAAATTTCGTTTTCTAAAAAGAAAGCTAACAAAAATTTGAAAAATGCCTTGATTTACAGTTCGTTAAAAAAGATTATATAATAGGTCAAATTATGAAATAATTATTTGGAGAATGAATTACTTGTATAACAATGATCCCATATTCACTAATTACAAACTAACAATGAAAAAATATCAATACGATGATAAAAAAATCTCAATTGAAAGAATGTATAGTTTAAACAAAATGTCACCCGTCGAGTCAGATGCTATTAACATCGTTGTTTTTACATTGAAATTTACCTACTAAAAACGATAGAACCTCTAGTAATATTCTATAAATATCTCCACTTTACGCCTACCACAATAGTTTCATTAATTTTGATTATGACTTTCCTGCTAGATTGGTTATTTGTCCCATAGTTCAACGGTAAGCAACAGTAGAAGGCTCGCGCAAGGTCGGCCAAGGATCACTTCAGCCTGAGATGACCATTTCATAACATTTTTGGGCTTTAGACAGAGTTATCTAACAAGTCTTCAACACAGAAACGAACTTAATTTCGCCAAAAATGTGTTTATTTCAGACTAAACAATAAGAAGCCAACGTGAAGCGAATTCAATATCCAGACACCATATCGCAAGGCCACTTCTCACCAGACAGCATTGAATAGCCAGGCTTCAATGTTCACTGCAGTATGAAGTATAATATGAATCAAGGTTTTTCCATAGTCCAACGGTAAGCAACAGTAGGAGGCTCGCGCAAGGTCGGCCAAGGATCACTTCAGCCAGAGATGACCATTTCATAACATTTTCCATATGTTATGAATAACATTACCACATTTTCCATATGGTTGGATAAGGGTGCTAAGAAGCCCTGGAGATCGGTTTGATGCCTGCAACATTTATCCAAGTATAGCGTTTGGAGGTTGCTCTGTAATGAGGTGTGCTGGCAAGTTTGGAAGCCTGCACAGAGTTGCACATAATAAAAATGACCTATCTGACTGCAGTGCTGTTTGTAATGAACATCCTGGAGAAATATATCATACCATTTGCTCTATAAAATAGGTGAAAATTTTCTTCATCTCTAAGATAATGCAAAACCACATATTGCTGGTATAGTGATTGAATACTTCCAGCAAATAAGAATTAATTCTTTTGCATATACGCCTGTAAGTACGGATCTTAATCCGATAGAGCATGTTTGTGATGTGCTGAAGAGCATGTTTGAGAGCTCGAAATCAAGTAATAATTACAGTTGCTGAGCTTCAAAACACACTTAAGACTAGATATCTCGTGTCATCCAATCAATGCCGAGACGTTTGGAAGCTGTTAGATTAGCTAAAAGAGGTTGTTCGGTAATGTGGAAAGCATAAAGAACTTGTTCAGTTCTAATTAAAGTTTATTTAACTAATAAAAGAGCGGGATAACCTAAGCACAAGCTTACACAGGAGAGCGTCACTTCTTAATAATAAGCTAACATGACTAGGGATGGTCCGTTACTGTTGTAACGGTACGAGGAAAGTTCCCATAGTAGGAACGATTGGTACCGTTACAAGGCCCCGGATTTTTCCGTTCCATTGGTATTTTATCCTTACATCGGTCTCGGTATTTTTTCGTTACTTCGGTCTCAGTATTTTATCGTTAAATCGGTCTCGTTCTTTTTTCGTTACATCGATCTCGGTATTTTATCGTTGCATCGGTCTCGTCCTTTTTTCGTTACATCGGTCTCGTCCTTTTTTCGTTACATCTGTCTCGGTATCTTTTCGTTACTTCGGTCTCGGTATTTTATCGTTACATCGGTCTCGGTATTTTTTCGTTACATCGGTCTCGTTCTTTCTCGAACCATCCGGTCTTCGTTCTGTTCATTATAGCACTTTTCCATTTGCTCTTCGGTCCTTGTCTATTTTCCAACGTTAATCCCTTATGGCAGCGGTTCTCAACCTCGGGGCCACCACGAAACAATAATGAAATAATAATTTTTTTAAAAAATCAATTATTATAAACTTGCTTATAAACAATAAAATTGCAAACGAAGGCATAAAATTAGTGCAGTTTGATAATATAATATAATAGAGCAAATTCTTTGATTTACAACATATTCATTTTTAAAAGTATCTTTTTATTTCTACAACAACCATATTTCTCAATGTTAAAAAAATAAATAAATAAAAAAAAAAAAAAAGGAAAATAATTTTAGGGATTAATGTGATCACTGAGTATCAGTATTATCAGAGTATCAGAAAGTATTCAAAGTTTTATTGTAAAAACATTTTTTTTTTTTTACGCATTGGTTAATTAAATGCAATATAACAATTGACCTTGCACTTGGTTGTAAAATTGAAAAGCCTAAATTAATATATTTTGTTGAATTATTTAAGTCAATATAAATAATGCTTACGGTTGTAAAAAAAATTTCTGCACTTGTCAATAAAATTAAACACTTTAAATTAATACATTTAATAGTCGACAAAATATATCGTTTTATAATATCCATAAACCTAAATTTTATAACGATGTTGGGGCTAAATCCTTATTTTTCAATAGAATTCTAAAGGTCTCCGGAACAATGTCATTAAAATCGTATTATAAAAGGTGAATAATCATGAAATTTCCAGTATACTAGGATGACAGATATTTATGGCATGTTTTTCATGAACTTAATTAACTGTACTCAGTTCTCTATTTTGTTTAGTGTTGTTGCTCTGGGTCAGTACTGCTAAATTAGTGTCATAGAAAATTTTGAAAAGGTGGTCTAGGTTTTTTTTTTTTTTTTTTTTAAATAATATTATATGCAAGAAAAAATTACTATAATCAACAACTTCAACGATTGCAGTTAAAAAATAATTTAAGTAACTTGATTGTTATCAGTCAAAAGCATCATATATATGTATGCCTGACCCATATTGGTTAGCTGTATTTTTTCAGGCGTGGTTAGTATACAAACCTTTGCATTGCATGTTATGATGAAGGATCAATATGCAAACTATGTCGTTCAAAAGATGTTAGACGTGTGCGAGGCTTCTCAAAGAAAAGTTCTGATGCATAAAATACGTCCACATTTTGCTTCTCTACGGAAATACACTTATGGAAAGCACATCATTGCTAAACTGGAGAAATTTTTCATGAAGTCTGCAAATAATGTCGTTGTTCCAGATTTAGGACCAATCGGTCCTCCCACCAATGGTGTTTTATAAATGCTGGCATGTTTATTGAAGCACATTCCACTCCTAGGGACAATAATGTGTTAATCTTATGGTATTAGTTATGGTTTTTGATTAGAAACTGAGTGAAATCGGTTTAGTTAGGTTATTTTACCTTTCTTTTTTTCCCTTCCTTATTATATTTCTTTTTTTTCTTTTTTTTTTTTCCTTTCGTTATTGAAGAACTATTGATTTGTATATAGCACCAGATAGGTGTCTTTAAATCTGGTAATACCATATATAGACATATGTATGTATGTAGATATATATAATATATATAGATATATACATATATATTTATATATATGACTATAAATATTTAGAAAAAAAATATATGCCCCCTCCTCATCAATTTCATTTTGTAAAGAATCATCCTGTAGCCCATTTATACAATACTAACAATGTACAGTAACAGACTATTTTTTCGGGTTGTAAAATATGACGTTATAATTTTTATGTATAATTGGACCAAGTTAATTTTTAAATGTATAAAACTCATTTTTATCTTTTTTGTAATTAGAGTGGCAAGAGCTCCTGCTGTAAAAGAATGTAGAAAGTATTTTCTTAAAATTAGTTGTAAATAAGTTAATATTAAAAATTATGGGAAAAAAAAAAAAAAAAAAAAAAAAAAAAAAAAAAGATTACTGACGAAAAAGAAACTATAGACAGCCTGATAGTATACTTCAATAAAATATAAGTCTTTTTATTTTTGTTCAATAATAATTGGCAATGAGTTTTTTTGTTATTTTGTTTATAGTGATAACTTAAGAGTCACTTTTATCTTTCCTTTCTTCTGGAATAATCTCAATAGAAGAAACCTCCATTCTTCAATAACTAAAGCTGGTTTATAATAATAAAAAAATTAAATGAATATAATCATGACATTTGAAAAAAAAAAAGTATATTTAATAAGCTAATTCCTAATAATGACGCACCCAACAATGCAATAGGTCTGAACGGCGTGTAAGCTTCTCCGAACTACCCAATAATACAAAATCCTGGAATTTTTTTTATTTGGCAAATAAGGGGGAATTCGCATCCCTCAATTTATCTCAGTTTACTTCCAAAGTTCACTTAGTAAGTTAGTTATCTGTTTACAAGAACTTTACTTGTGTTTTCGGATTTTTTTCATAGGTATTGAAACATTAATTTTAAAATGCCTAAGTGTTGCATTACAAACCCTATTTGGGAACATTTCTCGGTCGTGGATGAAGTTAAGGCACGGTGCAAAGCGTGTAAGAATGTAGTTAGCTACAAGTCGACAGTGGGCAATCTAAAAAACATATACAAAGGAGTCAGTCATCCCACGATTCATCTAGAATTCATCGAAGAAGGTCGGGCATCTTCTCGTTCCAAGGCTTCACTTCAAGTTCAAGCTGCGGCACAAGAAATAGCTGCACCCAATACATCAAATGCAGTAAGTAGTTTGCAAAATACGATTCCCGATTCTGAAACTGCTTCCATCGAAGAAAACCATTCACACAAAAAGAACAATCTTCGATAGATAAACATTTGTTGAAGTTATTTGTTTGGGATTACCAGCCTTTCTCAATTGTGAAGGATAGAGGCTTTCAGATGTTTGTAAATGCGTTAAATCCAAATTATGTTTTGCCCGGTCGCAAGAAAATTAGTAGTTATTATATACCATCAATTTATGAAGGATGTTTGCAGTGCGTGAAAAGCATAATAGAAGTTGCTCCAAATATGAGTTTGACAACTGATTGCTGGACATCTGTAAATAACGAAGCATTCATTGCAATCACTGCTCATTTTGTCAGGGGGGGGGGGGGGATTTTTAAAGAACGTTTTATTAACTTGTGAAATAATGGAAACAGCTCAGAGGTTTATCCAACGGCTTCATCGATAATTCCAATTATTAATGGTCTTCTCGATATTTGTGAGACGCTGTTAAACGATCCTGACTTCAAGGATTTACATCATGAAGTAAGGCAATTGATGATGAGACTAATTGATCAAATCCAAAGAAAAGAAAGATTTGGGTTTTTGGAGAATAGTAAAACATTAGGAGAATGTACTTTCATTGATCCGCGGTTCAAAACTATTCCTTTTAAAGACCGAAAATTGGCTGACCAAGGAAAGTCAAGAATCAAAGATAAGCTTGTCTCAAGTATAAAAAAACAAAAACACAAATTAAAGGAACAAATTCTTTTTTTCTTTTTTTTTTTTTTTTTTTTTTTTTCATTTATTGATACTTACAACTGTACAAAATAATATACAAGTAAATGTGTTGACAGTGAATTCAATGGCATGCAAATAACTTGTGAAGAACTACTCACTAGTAGTACTTCAATAAAATCTACACTAAAAGGTCTCTAGGCCATCTTCTTTTCAGACGCCTCGGAGGATTATCAGGGATGGAGGAGGAAGCAAGGTAGCAAGACTAGTGGATTGGAGTGGTTATGGAGCTTACTATGGAAGGATAGGTATCTGGTTTGGGCTAAATCAGAATCATATGGAACATTAAGATCTTTATGGATAAGTTTATTGGTCACAAAGTAAGGAGCATTGAGGATTTTTCGAAGGATTTTGGATTGTAAGGATTGGATACGAGATAAATTGGATGGTTTAGTAGAGCCCCAAAGCTCAACTCCGTACGTCCAAATAGGTCTAATCACAGTCTTGTAAATGAGTTTTGTAATTAATTGGGAGCTTTGAACGTTTGTCTAGTAAATGTTGAAGTAGTCTGTAACGACGGGCATTTGGAACAAATTCAAACAGAGAAGACGCAAAGTGAAACTGAAGATCCCAGAAAAATAGAAATTGGACATTTTTAAAAATCTAAAGAAGACTATTCAACAAAATGTCCCTACAAGCGCAGCAGAAAGTAGCCTACATTTATTTATTAATTCTATTTTTATTTTTAAAAAATATTTGTCCTTTTATAATTTAATTGTCCTTATTCTAGGTATCTTGAAGACGAGATTTTAAATAGCGACGAAGACCCTATCAAATGGTGGCATTAAGGAGCATACAATTATCCTCATTTAAGCTGCGCTGCGATGGATATTTTATGTGTCGTTGCAACTTCAGTACCCTGCGAGAGGGTGTTCTCAAAAGCGGGGTTGATTCTAAATGACCGCGGAACCTGACTTTCATCTGAAAAAACAAAAATGTTATTATTTTTAAATTCAAATGCCAAGTACATGGACAATTTTTTATTTATAATGTATTATATTGTTTATTATTATTATATACAATTTTAGTCTTTCTCTATTATTATGTAAGTTTATATAACCAAATATTTTGATTAAGAAATGTTATTTTTGGATGGTACCTTTTGTATAGTTTATTATGTATTATATTGATTAATTATAAATATATACAATTTTAGTCTTTCTCTATCATAATGTAAGTTTTTATAACCAAATATTTTTTATTAAGAAATGTTATTTTTGGATGGTACCTTTTGTATAATTTATTTTATTCATTTTTTGAAACAATTGATTATAATTTATTTTGTTGTTTTACTCCTTATCTCATATATTAAATAATACGAATTGTAATATTTAGGATTATAATTATATATAATTATATTAGTAACAATGTATTTTTATTTCTTACAATACTGTTAATAACCCTTAATATGCCATTTCAGGAATAAATAATAATTTAAACGATATACAATTTAATAATTGTATTAATTATTCAATTAATAAAAAAAATAACTTTTTTTTGGCAAAGGTAATGCTTGTAAGGTAACGAAATGTCGAAAAATTTTCTTGGAACGAATAGGTAACGTAACGAATAAAATACCCGTTCCCGTCATGTAACGAAACGGTAGGAACGGTTCCCTTAAATTTCTGGAACGACCCATCACTAAACATGACGTCATATACGAATGCAATGTTACAATCAGTGTTGCCATTAATAATTTTAATACAAAAGAAATTTTATTGTTTCCTAACACTCTCCCTGAATAAAATTTTAAATACAATATACATTAATAAAAATTCCCTTTTACAAACCAACATGTTTCCTAACACTCTCACTCAATAAATTTTAATCACAATTCATCTGAAATTAACATTACATCACAACATACAACAAAATTGATGTTATTAATTTCTTGAAACTGGTTTAGTTCCAGCATCAGCTAATTGTTCATTGGACTTAATTTAATTCAAAATAATTGTAACCTTTGTGAGTGTTTTATTCTTCTATTTGGCTTCTCATCCTCAGTTGATGACTCAACATCCTCATCATCAGAATCAATCGTGTCGACTCTCTTCTTCTCGTCTCTTTTAGATTTCTTGTTCTTGTCCCTATTATTGTCATCAGTATCATCCAAATCGTCTGAAGTATTATTTTCAGCAACAGCCTTTCTAGAACTCTCAGATTTCTGTGGTAAATCACCCTTTTTTTGGGAAACTTTTTTGTGATCTTTGGATTTCTTTTCGCTTTGCAATTCTCTTTTCCTGCGTTCCTTGATTTTTATACTGGCCGGAGAAGGTAATGTACACCTTTCAGACTTCTTGGCAGGTTCAGGAAAGCTCCTTTCATCCTCGGATGATGATGGATCTCTTCTGGCTTTGACTTCTTTCCTATTTTTTTTCCTTCCCTTTATCATCAGATATTCGTAATGGTAATGGTGTTAGAGAAAGAGACCTCGAACGATCTGTTTTAGCACTATTATCAGGTTGAGTTGGGACGTTTTCAGGCGGAGCACTACTCATCAAGCTTGATTCATGTCCTTTTGGTTCCAATAGAATGCCATTGCCTATTATAATATATTTTTAGCAAGGCCGTAGATATTCAAAATATTCTTTCCATGAGCACATGTGTTCAGTTACACCACTATTGAGATAAAATTTGTAACAATTATCACCATTACTCAAGCATGCCATACAAAAGCATTTTTCCATTCGCCTTCAGTATTTTTATTTTTATTTAAGAATGATGTGCAGTTCTTCTTAATGTGTCCTGGTTTTGAGCAAAAGTGACAAACAACATTCGGCCTGACACCTTTGTTTTTAAAATGTGTTTGGGTACTATGATTGTTTCTTGAACAAATACTTCACCACATATTAGTCTTTGAAACAAGAGCGTTATTCTCCGAATCAGTATATCTGAGACTTACTCTCCCTTTCTCAATTAAAAGTCTAGGTGAGCTCATTAATTGATTGTCTACAAGGATTGACAGATTCACAAGACTTTATGAAGTATTTCATTTCCATGGGAAGGAACATAAGAATCTTTGTCATTATCTGCCTATTAGAAATACTTTCCCCTAACTGCTTTAATTTAGAAGCAATGCCCATAATTGATGATATGTGAGTAGCAACTCCTTTGCTTTCATAATGGTAATTAAAGAACCGTTCATGCAATAGATGAACTGAGGTCGTTGATAATTTTTCATAAATGGATAACAACCTTGACCACATTTCAAAAGAAGACTCAAAAGTCAAAATATGGAACATAGGCTCATCTTCCATTCGCCTAACTAGAAATTCTTTAGCTTTGCAATCCTTCTTAATCCATTCATCCAAATCCTTACCTTCAGCTGGTTTCGACTTTCCTTTAAACAAAACATCCAGTAAGGATTTTGCTTCCACCATTATTTTAATTTGGAATTTTCATATATTGCTGCTGCCCTTCAGTTTTGTGATTTGTTGTTCCATGGCTAAAGGAATTGTAGAATATGTTGATGAAAATTTTTTAAAAATGCTATTACAATAGCGTCACTACCGGACTGAACCAACGCTAACACTCCCGACTTTATATTTAAATTAAACACTTCCGACACTTTTATTTTTAACAATATGCACTGAGCCCATAACCTGTTCGGTAATGTGGAAAACATAAAGAACTTGTTCAGTTCTAATTAAAGTTTATTTAACTAACAAAAGAGGAGGATAACCTCAGCACAAGCTTACACAGGAGAGCATCATATAAAATGCACCATTACAATCAGTGTTGCCATTAATAATTTAAATACAAAAGAAATTTTATTGTTTCCTAACAGAGGTGTTGCCAGATATTAAGGTAGTCAATTTTTTGTTTCAAATAAGTTTCTATAGGCATAGAAATTCCAATATTTCGTGATTTTTCTCACATTAAAAGTGATTGTAACATTTTTTTTTACTCTTTGAAGGTGGATCAAGTTACCAAAAACATCTATCACATATATGAGAAATGGAGAAATAAATAGAAAAGTAAATGATGGTAATTAAAAAAACAAGGTGATGAGCTAATTTTGTCCAAAAGTTAGGTGCAAAACTGAGTCTGAACAACGATTTTTTTTTATTATATCAAATATATTTATATTTATTAATTTATATGGGTTATGATCTTAAACTATAACTCACTGGTTACTTAATCTGCATAAATCTTGTCCAACATGTACATTTCAAAACATTGAACTAATCAATATTGATTGACTCACTTTTGCATGTTTTTATATGGGGCTTTAAACTCATGTATAAACAAGTCTATACTTCCAGGGATTACTACAGAAAAGCAATGTGACGTCATGTATTACTAAGTCTAATTGGATACTGCACAACAAATGGTTCAACTTATTACACTTATTATTAATACAAACATGAAACGGATTTGAAAGAAAATTACAAAAATTCTAATAGAATTACTTAAAAATGGAAAATTAACTAGATATGTTACTCAAGAGTTAAAAATAAGTCAATCAATGATTCAAATAATAAGAACCAAATACAAATCTGTTACACCAATTGTTGTCATTTAAGATCTAGTAAGGCGTCATCAGTTTCTGAAGCATTGGTGTTCCTAAGGCGTCATTGGCATGTCAGGGAAAAAGTAAAGTGTTTGTTGGACATTACGCAAAGCAAATAATGGGGTTCTTAAACAAACACCACATATCGCCACCACTTTGTATACAATCTTGTTGCTTCTGTGATGTATCTATTAATTTCCCAACCAAATAACTCTAATCCCATCATTTTTGATCAAGTTAATATATTTTTTTCTAGCTATAATGCTTTTGTTAGAAAGAAGAGATTGCTATCCAAAATTACAGTATCCAATTAGACTGGCCAATAAACAATGCTACATTGTTTCTCTGTAGTTATCCCGAAAAGTATAGACATGTTTATGCATGAGTGCAAAGCATTATATAAAAACAATGCAAAATGAGTCAATCAATATTAATTATATCAAAGTTTTGAAATGTAGATTTATAAGGAATAAGTACCTAATAAGTTATAGTTTAAGATCATAACTCATATTAATTCATAAATGAAAATATAATATATATATATATATATATATATATATATATATATATATATATATATATATATATATATATATATATATATGAAATATATTTGATATAATAAAAAAGTTGGTGAATTGACAGTTACATATATTATATATATATATATATATATATATATATATATATATATATATATGCTCGTGTGTGTGTGTGTATATATATATATATATATGCTCGTGTGTGTGTGTGTATATATATATATATATATATATTTTTTTTTTTTTTTTTTTTTTTTTGTGGAAAATTATAAATCAATCTGTACGTTAAAAATATTTATTTTTTTTATTTTTCAGTTTCTTATTTAAATAATCATAGTAAATGGACGGCTTTACAATCCATATTAATGTCATTAGAATAAAAATATTACTATGTACAAAACTAATTTAAGTACAAAAATTCATATGTAAATATAAATAACAATCTCAAACACTTTCTTGCAATATAAACTAATCACAGACTTGAAATTACATAAATATTTGAATAACAATCACAATAAATGAAGTATATTATAATACAAACAGCAAAATTGTGCCATGAAATTTTAGAAACATGCACAAAAAGTGCATTAATGTTTTATAGGCCAACAAAATTATATTTTAAAAAATTGCAGTTTAGTTTTTATAATTTTTTATAATATTTTATTTATAGAAAATAACAATATAAATGTGCTTTTTAAATAAACATAATAACATATATACATGAAAAAACATTAAGTTAATAATCATATTTCTTTATTTCGAAATACCAATAACCAACACTTATCTGGAATTAATAGTTAAAACTACAATAAACTATATACCTACCTAACGCAAACCGAAATACAATGAATATAACTATTAAGTTTATTTAAGACCAGATAACCATACAGAAGAAGTATGAAGCAAAATCTTTACAGAATTCAGTTAAAATAAACAACTAATGATACATATGAACTTTATTTTATTTGATAATTCAAAAAATAATAATAACCTCTAAATAACAAAGAAATAATTTATCTTACAAATTTGAAATCCTTGTGCAGATCTCATTAACATACACACACACACACACACACACACACACACACACACACACACACACACACACACACATTTTTATAAACTGAAAAGGACCAATTAAAGTGTTTGTTTAACTAAAAAAAAAAAAAAAAAAAAAGAAATAGTGAACTAGCTCAAAAGGAATGTGTATTTATTATACCTACAAGTGCATACATAAAATGTCCTCTTGATATTATAGATGCAGTTGAAGGAAATACTGACCCATTTATTTTTATAAGTTCAAATATTTTTCTATTATATTACATTAGCTTATTATTTAAGGTTTGCAATTATTAAAAATAATTTTTCAATCTTTTTTTGGGTTTTTAATACATTGAAAAATAATAGTTCATTGGTTATTTTTCAATACTAATGGGCAGTAAAATTTAAATGTTAATTTCAGCCAAATAAGGGTTGTTACAATTAAATTGTGTAAGTGTTGTAATGTTAAATTACACTCAGATTTCTTAAAAACATACCACATATAAAAAATAAAAATTGTGATTTTTGTGTGAAATTAAAGTAAAATTTTAATTTTTTATTTCTTTAAAGGATTTTATAATCCGAACAATTGCAATAAAAATTTTAATTAAATAGTATTATTGTACCATTTACAAATATATTGCCTCACCTATCTCTGAAAAAGAAAAATTATATATTTTAACAGCCAATGTTGCATGAGCAAATTTTCTGCCATTATTATGTTTGACAAAAAATAAAGTTTTATTTTTTCTTTAAATTAAACTACCATAAAAATATTTCTTTTAAGAAAAATCAAACCTCTCAACTAATTTTAGCCTTGGCCCTAAATGGGTTGTCAGCTTAGGTGGTATCGGAGTAAAACCTCCAGGATCACTAAGACATATGATCACATATTTAATAGAAATTGTGTAAATGCAAGTATTAACAGCATGGAAATCTTAAATAGTCAACAATGCACATGAATAGATAACCAAACAAAATTTGATAAAAACAAAAAAAAAAAACAACAGAGAAAGTATGAACCACAAATTACAAATGCATGTATGTATATGTGTGTGTATGATTTTTTAATAAAATTAAATATAACAAAGAGTTTAAAGGATCATTCATAATAATAACATTCAAATCCTTTGAGTTATAATGAGTGAGGAACTGTTAACTTTATTTAGCCCAAAATATTACATAAGGCAACAAATCACTTATATCTATTTACCTATTAATATAAACTCATTAAAAAGTTTCAGACAGTATAAACAAAATTTATTATAACTACTATTTGGAACGTCTAGAAGTAGGACTGTCTGGTGGAGTCAAAAGAGGTTGTGTCTTTTTCGAAACAGATTTCATACCTATTTTTTTTAATGGTCGGGGTGAAACTCCAGAGCATGAAGATATTTCACTTTCTGCACCAGTATATGAAGTCCCACTGTCATCTCCTAATAAAAATGAAAAATAAATATGATATTAAATTTGAAAAAAACAAAATGTAAATAATGGGTAGTAGATTATATATAAATAGAGAAGATGGTTAGGGTGTGAGGAGTAGGAACTCAATAATAAGTAATCAATTTATCATGCCAACGTTTTCGCTTACTTAGTAGGCATTCATTTAGGAGAAAAGAAGATGATGGAAGAATATAAGGACTTTCCTCAGATGGTTGCCAATTGACATATTGTAATCTCAGGTTGCATCTGATTGTTGTGGTCCACCTGGCTTCCAAGGTATATAAACTTGTCAACTGCTTTAAACATGTAACTTGAGATAGTGATTTCATTTGTTTGTTCAGCCCCACTGTATATATATATTATGGATCACTGAAGAGAGAAGATTTGCCTGGTTCGGATACGACTCCGGTGGCCTAGTTGGATAAGGCGCCACGCTAGAGAGGTGGAAACTTGGGTTCGAATCACGACCGGGTCAAATCTTTTCTCTTCAAAAATAAAATAATATATTTAATAATATTGATTTATATCAAGAAAAAATTATATATATATATATATATATATATATATATATATATATATATATATATATATATTATGATTTTCTTAAATCATATATTTTTAATAAAATTATATGTCAATAATTAATTGACTTTATATTCATTATAGGGTTCTGTCAATATTCTTTTGAATTATGACTGGAAATGTTTTAACAATATTTTGTGCATACTTTTTATATTTATTACTTTATATATACATATAACATATTTAAATTAACCTTAATTTAATTTTAATTCAAGTCCATTACTGAGAGAACCTAAACACTTTCACTTATCTAGCCCAGTCTATTCTTGGTTCCATAATCTTCTAAGACTCCAGACATCTAGCTGCCCAAGGTCCAAAACTCACTGTCCATGTCTTCTTCATTCTCTGTCCTAAAACCAACTGCCCCTTTTTCCTACCTGCCTCAAGAGCTGGTACTACCTCTCCAGGTATTGAAGGTTTCTCTAATCCCTGGGCTCCTACCTGGTTTGGACCCTTACTTCCAATATTTGCTCTTTCTGGACTTAAATTGCAAATATCATTACATTTAGGTTCTCTCCAGTTTTAAAAAATTTTAAGCTTTAGCGTAGAAATTTTTTCCACTTGGACTATCTCATGACATACTATTTTTCAACTTTATACACATCAAATGAAACATTAATTTAAATTGACTATCATAATGATACCTAAATACTCGCTTGTCATTTTAATCATAATTTAACAAAACAAAAAATTAAATTTAAAAATTAATTCTAAATATTAAGCATATCCATTAATCTAAATTTTATATACAATGTTTACTTACTTATAAAACACTTCTATATGGACTACAAACAAAAAGATTTTATGATAAACTTAAATACTACTTAACGACAAAGAATTATCAACTAAATACACATTAATAATGAGTACCTTTTAAAACATTTATATAATACAGTCAAATTATTTTAATACAATAATAAATATAAGTAACTACAAACCTATTAGATTTTTATGAAAATTATTACCAAAAAAATTTATAGACCATCAAAATAGGTTGATTTACAGATGAATTATCTATGATCTATTGTTTAAAACATTTAAATAAAATAAGCAAAATTTTTAATAATAACACTTAATTCTTTGTGAAATTTAACACCTTTTTTTATTCTATGATTGGTAGATGTTTAAAATAGAAAATAAATAAATTTAATGAAAAAAGAGACTGATTGAAATACAAATTAATTTTTATGTATGCTATTTAAAAACAAAATGGTTCCATATGAAAACAATCAATCATCTCAGCAATATACTAAATTTCACTAATAAAACTTTTTTAATTCATTTCTTGACGTATATAAATTTCTTTTTAAACTCTTTATGGCTGTTTGAACATTTTAATTTATATAACCACCATAACCATTCTGAAGTATATTTGCTCCAACTAAGTGGAATTTGAAACTCCATCATGTGCTTATTCAAACCTTTATTTGAAGCATATTTTAATTTTTTATTATGTTCAAAGAAACCAGATTTTTCCACTTTTTGAAATTGAATGATATTGGTATATTTATTTCTTCGAACCATTTGACAGTTTAGCACTTCTTCATTTTCATCAAAGTCATTGTTTATGTTTTCACCAATGTCCTCTTTTATTACTTCTTCTTTTTCCACTTCATTTAATTTATCAACAATTTTACTTTCAAACACTTCAATCTCACTTGTAAAATTTTGTTCAGATTCCATTATTTCTTCATCTTTTAATTCTTTTTCTTTATCCACATTATCAGTTACTTTTTCTTTGTTCATTTTACTTTCTTCATATTCCATTAATTTTTCATTTTTCAATTCTTTGTCTTCTTTCACAGTATCAGTTACTTTTTTTTCTTCTTCTAATTCCATTTGTTCTTCAGTTCCAGTGTTTTTTTCATCTTCACAAACATTTATATCAATGGCCTGAAGGTCTGAATCTTTTTCAGAACGTTTTCGTTTATCTACTTCAAACTTTTTCATACGTTCTTCATGCTTTTTATTTTCTTTTTCAGCAATTCGATCTATTTTTTCAGATATGGTATTAAAAAGCAAATCAACATTCTTATTGATAACTTCCAACATTTGCTCGAAATTCATTTCGTTTTAAATTCCCTTAGTATAACTTGACTTTAAAATTACTATTTATTCATTAGTTTCACACAAACATCTACCAAATTTTAACCATTTTCCAGCCATATTTTCAATATTGACAGTCCACTGGAGGGCGCCAAATGTTATGATTTTCTTCAATGATAAATATTTATTAAAATTATATGTCAATAATTAATTGACTTTAATTCATTATTAGGGTTCTGTCAATATTCTTTTGAATTATGACTGGATATTTTTTAACAAGGTTTTGTACATACTTTTTATATTTATTACTTTATATATAAACATATTTAAATTAACCTTAATTTAGTTTTAATTCAAGTCCATTACTGAGAGAACCTAAACACTTTCACTTATCTAGCCCAGTCTATTCTTGGTTCCATAATCTTCTAAGACTCCAGACACCTAGCTGCCCAAGGTCCAAAACTCACTGTCCATGTCTTCTTCATTCTCTGTCCTAAAACCAACTGCCCCTTTTTCCTACCTGCCTCAAGGGCTGGTACTACCTCTCCAGGTATTGAAGGTTTCTCTAATCCCTGGGCTCCTACCTGGTTTGGACCCTTACTTCCAATATTTGCTCTTTCTGGACTTAAATTGCAAATATCATTACAATTTATATATATATATATATATATATATATATATATATATATATATATATATATATGTAAGGTTGAGCAACCTTCAATCACCTGTTAATTATTTATCATCTGTTTATTATTTGTCATCTGTGTTTATTACTTTATCTTAACCTTCATTAACCTATTTTAATTGTTGTTTGCTGTAACTTTCTATTGTATTTACGTGTAATTTAATTCTTTACTTTCATTGAACAAATCATGTTTTAACGATCTTAGAAATTAAATTACAAGATCTCAATAAGTAAGAAAATGGCCCAACTATTTGTTCAAATTATAAAAAGAAGTGACCAAGACTTTGTGATTAAGTGCATTTCCATCGACAAGAAAAATTGGTACTTATTACCTGTAGAATCAAAAGACTTAAAGTTCCACTCCTTTCTATCAGGTAAGAAACCTATAATAAATGCTATGAATGCTATCAAAAACATTAATGATTACAGAACCGTAGCTGTTAAGATGGATGATGATATTCAAAGAGAATATTTTGATGAATCTTCTAATATTTGTTTTCGGGAGTTACCATTAGAGGAATGGGTTTCAAAAACAGTTCCTTCTAGACCTGTAGAGAATCAGACAGGATTAGAAGATCGTATCAAACAATTAGAAACACAATTAAAACTAAATTCAGAACAGAATGAAATTAAACTAAATCATATTGAAAAAAATTTTATTTTAGAACGATTTGATAAAAAACAATCAGAACCTATATAATGGCTACGTAGGTTCGAAGAAGAATGTGTTCGATTTAAGATAAAGTAATAAACACAGATGACAAATAATAAACAGATGATAAATAATTAACAGATGATTGAAGGTTGCTCAACCTTACACATATATATGTATGTGTATATATATATATATATATATATATATATATATATATATATATATATATATATATATATAAGTTATGGTGAGTAGAGAAGTAATATACAACTTAATCTTGTACCTAATCCTATTTAGGGATATAAACACTGATAAATGTATATATAGAGGATTATTACAGCAATAAAGGCAGTCTTTACCCAGCACTTGTGAGTATTATTTCGCTCCTTATTTTCCTTTTTTTTGTGTGTTTTTCGTCTGAAGGAACTTAACTGGTGCCGAAACCCGGGATCGTTGGAAAATATTTCTGGGTAAGCATTTTTTTTGTATCCCGCTAAAAACTTTTTTCGTATCTTTCATTTTCATTGGTAATTACGGAAGATAGTGAATGGCCGCTAATAATATTCTGAAACCCCCTGCATTTGAAGTTCAGTCTGAAGTTGAGTTAGCACCTCTACCACCAGAAACGCTGGCAGCAGCTCACGCTAACATGGCGGCAGCACAGGCGAACGCCCTGGAATTGCTTAAAATCAAGACGCCGACTTCGCAGGATTTGAGGAAGGCAATTTCGGATATTGAAAAATACGACGGGGAAATAGGAGAATTAAATCACTTCCTTAAGGGGGGTGGATAGAGTAATGGCTCGGATAGAGGCAAAAGCAGCGGAAAACCTGTTGGATCCTATGGACGCGTGTGCTTTGAAAGCGGCCTTAGTGTGTCGAGTCAAACGCAGCACACTGAATGTGATCCAGGCGGATGAAGACACTCCCTGGCTAGTAATCAAAGACAGACCTAAAAAGGCGTTCGGAGGTGGGCGATGGACACCGGAAGAGGATATCTTCCGTATGTTCAGAGAAATGAGGAGGCCGCAGCAGTCAATTGGACAGTACGCGGGTAAATTGTTGGGGCACTTCAACAGGATAACTGACAAGATGAGGGAAACCACGGAAGCGGCGGAAGTGGAGGCGAGGATGGCGTTCCTATCAACGATCCTCAAGGTCCAATTAGCGAAGGAGACTGGCAAGAGAGAAGGACTCCCCAGAGACAAGAACTTCCTTGACTGCGCCAGGGAAATGGTGGACTCCAGCGCTAGGGAGGAAGAGGTGAGGAAGGAAGAGAGACCTGAAGGAGGATGGAGTAGGGTGACCTATCGTCGCCTGGAGGGCAACAGGAACAGGCAATCTCAAGAGGACCCGTGGAGAGGACGAGACAGGGAGTTCAGAGGACGAGAGCGGCTAGCAACTAGGGAGAAAAGACAGGGACCCGAAAGGAGAAATTGGAAAAAAGAGGAAAGGAAGTGTCACGGGTGCGGAAAGGTAGGGCATCTGGTAGCACAATGCCCCCGCACTAGATGCTTTGAGTGCGGTACGGAAGGGCACATCGCCAGGCAGTGCCCGTATATGAGCAGGAGGAACCAGGGCGAGCCGATGGAGGTTAACGCCCAAAGAGTGTGGAGGCGGAGCAGACACCTGTCAGAGACGGAAGGAGCGTGTGAAACGTCCGAGCAGGAAGAAGAGGGAAGCGAACTGGGAGATGGACGACTGGTGACAGGCAAGAAGGGTCGGAGGAGCGGAGAGCGACGAGCGGTGATCGAGAGGAGGGACCAGGATGAAGAATGAGGAGGGTGCAACGGGAGGGGCGACCACATAGTTATTAATAGTGTCGGGAGTGGATGTGGTGGGTTGCCCATAATAAGAGTGGGGAGCGGGGTGAGATGCCTGGTAGATACAGGCAGTTCAAACACAATAATGTGTTGGGAAACAATAAGAGCATGGTGTAAAGGAGAGAGAGCACCGCGAGTACAAACTTGTGGGTGTAAATTGGTCACTCTAAGCGGTCCGTGTGGAGTAGAGGGGGAAGCGGATATATCGTTGGATAGATGGGGGGTTGGGAGAGGACGTTTAAGAGTACACGTAGTGGAGAACATGCCGCGTGAATACGGTGGGATAATAGGGTGTGACCCGTTAACAAAGATCGGGGCGGAAATAAAAAGTAATGGAAAGAGATGGTCGATCGTGATGGGAGGTAGGGAGAATCGGTGTGACAGGGTGAAGAAGTCGGATCTGGCGATGGTGGGAGTCGTAACCTGGAAGGTAGATTGGCGACTAACGTTGAAGGGAGAATTTTCGGATGTATTTTACAAAGAAGGGGATGCGTTGAGTGCAACTGGGGAAATGGTACATGAAATCCCGTTAAAACAGGAACGCGTTACCTACGTGAAGGAACGGAGATACCCCCAGGCGTTACATCGGCACATTCGGGAGGAAATCGACAATCTGAAAAGTCAGGGGATCATTGTCAACAGTACGTCGCCTTACAATAGTCCGTTGTGAACAGTCAAAAAGAAAAGTGAGGAAGGAGTGGAGAAATATCGGGTGGTCGTGGATTTTCGAAAACTTAATGAAAATACGGTAGATGAAAAGTATCCCATTCCAAGGTTTGAGGACATACTGGACAGAATAGGGGGATCAACCGTATATAGCACGCTGGATTTAAAGGCGGGGTACCACCAAATAAGGATGCACCCCAAAGATCAGTACAAGACAGCGTTTACTTTCGAGAGGGGCCATTACGAATTTACGAGGATGCCGTTTGGTTTGAAAAATGCACCCATAACTTTTCAGAGACTCATGGACGAATTTTTACGAGGACTGGACGAAGGGACATGTCAAGTGTATATGGATGACTTACTGATTTTTAGCAAGCACGAGACAAGACATGTAGAGGACTTAAGACGGGTTTTTGAAAGACTGAGACAGTTTGGGTTGAAATTATCCGAGGAAAAGTCGATATTGGGACAGAATCAAATCAATTTTCTGGGGCATACAATTTCGGGAGAGGGAGTGAGGCCAGATGTGAAAAAGGTAGAGGCAATAAGGAAGATGGTCATCCCAACGGACATAAAAGGAATTCGTAGGCTTTTAGGGACGCTGAATTACTACCGAAGGTTTGTCCCGGAGATGGCAAAACACCTCGTACCCCTAAACAATCTACTTAAAAAGGGCCGAAAAATCGTTATTACTCCCGAGATCGAGAATAACATCCGGAAGTGCATGCAGAGACTTCAGGAAGAACCGATTTTGAAATTTCCCGATTTCACGAAGACTTTCACCGTTACCACTGATGCTAGCGAGTATGCATTGGGGGCAGTTTTATCTCAGGAAGGCGATAAAGGGGAGCAGCCCGTAGCGTACGCGAGTAGGCGCTTAACGGAGACGGAGGCGCGTTACAGCGCGTTGGAAAGGGAGTTGTTGGGAGTAGTGTGGGCGGTCGAACACTTTAGACCGTACGTGTTTGGTCGGAAGTTCAAAGTATTCACGGACCATCGTCCACTAATGTGGGTAGGGAGATTAAAAGAGTCGTCGGCAAGGATCACCAGGTGGAAAGAACTGTTAAGTTAGTATAACATGGAGGTGGTATATAAGCCGGGGAGGGAGAACATCGTAGCGGATTGGCTATCGCGGGCGATACAGGTTAACGCGATAGGAAATGAAGAAGGGGAATATTCGGGGGGAATTCAGAGGTTCGTAAGTGAGTGGACGCCGGAAGGGGAGGGGGAGCGAGAATCGGAAGAGATGGAACAAGAGCCGGGAAAGAGGGAAGATGGACCGGAGGTATCAAGGGAGGAGAGTTCAGTGGGCGAACGGGCCGTGGAAATGGAGGAGAGGGAGGACATTATAAATGACAAACGGAGACAGATCATTTGGAAAACCAGGACGACAGGACTGACTAAGGTAGAGTACTCGACATATGGGAGACATCGCATCACCACCATATGGTCACAACCCGGGATAAGGGAAGAAGTGGTTGAAAAAGTATTAAAGGGGGGGACACGACCAGGGAAAACTTTTTACTTATTCGGTTCTATGGGAAAAGATAAAGCACTTGTGGAGAACGGAGAGAATTGAATTGGACCGAACTTTTATCCGGTGTAAACTCATGGTGGAAACAGTAACGGAAACAGATAGGCAAAAGGAAATAATGATAGCTTACCATCAGGGTAAAACTAACCACCGCGGGGTGCAAGAAACATTACAGGCACTTAAACGGAAATACTTCTGGGTGAAAATGCGCAAGTCGATTGAGGAGGTGGTTGGGGCGTGCGAAATTTGCAACGCAGCTAAGTACGACCGGCACCCCCCAACTGGGAGGCAAGAGGAAACGGTAACACCCATAGGGCCGTTGAGTGATTTGGAAGTGGACACTTTCACCTGGAAGGGCTATAAATGGGTCACAGTGATAGACGTCTTCAGTAAGTTGGCGATGGCGTAGGCGTCCAGTGCAGGAAAGGTCAGCTGAGGCAGTGATCGCGACATTGAGGGCATGGTTCCAAGTGTATGGGGTGCCGGATAGAATAGTTTCGGATGGTGGGCGCGAGTTCGATAACGCCAGTCTACGGAGGGAGATGCAGGAGGTGGGCGTGACCTGGCATATTAATACTCCGGGACATCCTAAAGGTCGGGGAGGGATCGAAAGGTTACATAGCACCCTGGGAGATCATCTCCGAGTTTATCATATCGATAAGGGTTTGAATGCGGGGATGGCAATGCCAAAGGCGATATCTGCGTACAACCATTCAATCCACATGTCGACGGGATTCTCTCCAGTTGAAGTCGTTTTCGGGCTTCGGGAAAGGCGAAGGGACGGTAGGGTCACGGCGGTGGATGATGAATTAGCAGAACGGTTAGAGGTGAATAAAGTGGCTCTTATCGATAGGTGGGGAAGGGTACGGCGTAAGATAATGGCGGAGAAAAGTAGAAGGGTAGCGCGGGAAAATCTCAGGGTTCGAGATGGGATGGAGAATATCAAGATCGGGACTGTTGTATATCGGAAGGTGGGGTCAAATAGAAGTAAGGAAGTAGCACGGTATGAGGGACCCTTCAAAGTAGTAACAATCCGAGAACATAACGTCGTCACGATTCAACATATTCACGACCCCCGGAGGCGTAGAACTGTTCACATAGAACAATTAAAAATCCCACTGAAGGAGCTATAATTTTCTCGGTTTCGCGGTCTTCGCTATTTTCGTTTCATTCATTACTCGTTTCGCTAGTTTTATCGGTTTCGTATTTCTCATTTTGCGTATATTAAATACCGTAGGGGTTTTATTTTTTTTTTTTTTTTTTTATATATAATTAAATTTCTGGGAATAATGTGGTAGACAGGTACTCTCTCTTCTGTTTTGTAGAGTGACGTCTCGGGAAAGTAGACGTAACTTTGTGTATATAATGGAAAATTGTAATTGTTTTATTATTTTATTTTATTTATTGTGGTTGTTTTTCTTTTGTATTATGCTTGATGTAATTAGTAATGTAAGTTCATATTGGATTTCAGTGAGAGGATTACCAAAAGTGTTATTTTTGAAAGTTATGTGAAGTTAAAGGAATTTATTTTATTTTCATATCAGTATACTTATGAATTTGTTATTGTTTGTATATTGCTTTTCTTTGTTTACACCCTATGAGTTTACGAGGAGTGTTCGTAAACTGGTGGGGGGGAGTTATGGTGAGTAGGGAAGTAATATACAACTTAATCTTGTACCTAATCCTATTTAGGGATATAAACACTGATAAATGTATATATAGAGGATTATTACAGCAATAAAGGCAGTCTTTACCCAGCACTTGTGAGTATTATTTCGCTCCTTATTTTCCTTTTTTTTTGTGTTTTTCGTCTGAAGGAACTTAACTTATATATATATATATATATATATATATATATATATATATATATATATATATATATATATTAACAATTCCACATCTCCTAAATATCTCTTATCAGCAGGTCTTCCTCAAGGATCCTGTCTTTCACCAACGCTATTTAATTTATACATATCTGACCAACCTTCTCTCCCTTCAGTTGAAAGATCATTATATGCCGATGACACGGCGATTTACACTAGTTCCTTCAGGATAGACACAATAGAAAACAGATTAAAATCATTATACTTCAGATTTAATAAATATTATAAAAAATGGAAAATAAAAATAAACGAACAAAAAAACATCTGCAATAATTTTTACAAAAAGAAGGCCCAACTTAGCAAAACATATCTATTTAAAAAATATACAAATCCCTTGGACTCAAACTGTTACCTACCTTGGTCTGGAACTAGATTAACATTCACACCTCATATAAATAACAAATGCGACAAAGTCAAAAACCTTTTAAGTACTATGGCTTCAGAAGAAAATCCCCACTGTCGATCAATAACAAACTCATTCTGTATAAATCAGTCATAAGACCATTACTAACGTACGCACGCCTCTCCCGTATGGAGCTACACCTGTGAATCAAACTATAAAAAAATTGAAAGGGTGCAAAACAGATGCATGAGAATAATAAATGACTACCCCAGATACACAAAAATAACCGACATGCTACTCGAATTAGATTTTCAGACAATTAAACAATTTATTCACACACAGACCAGAAACTTTTTCAACTCTACAAACAGTTCAGGAAATCCTAAAATTCAAACAATAGGCAATTATAACAAGCATTCCTTAAGAAGATACAAACGTACAAAACACATACTACAATAACAATATTTTGCTAATAAGACATCCAAAAGTTATTATCTCAGCTCGAAATTAAATTTATTGGAACATAAATCATATATAAGTTAATTATCCAAACTATTGATTAACTTAACGAACAAAAGCTAATAAATTATGCATTTTAGTTTTTTTTTTTATTATGTATATATGTTTTGCTTTTATCAATCTCTTTTTTCTTTTTTTTTCTTATTTTGTAGGTTTTTTAGTATTTTTCCTACTGTTAGAATAAATGCATTCCAAATTATACACATTGTAGCTAAGCTCAGCTGACTATGTAGTGTTTTATTACCAAAACATGTATCAATATTTAATATGTGCAATTGTAAACTGTTTAATCATTTGAATAAAACTTTTATTATATTTAATATTTATTATATATATATATATATATATATATATATATATATATATATATATATATATATATATATATATATATATATATATATATATATATCCTTTTCCCATTGACATTCAATTAATGTGCAGATCTTTCATAACACCTCTTTAAGTGCATCCGCCAACTATTGATGTCATAAGCATATGCAAGTAGCTGAATGTACCTGTTGATTATTTCTTTCTTTAGTGTAACATTGAAGAGAAGACATGCTAGGCTGTCTCCTTGTCCAACTCATCGTTTCGTTGTGAACCATTCCAAAATCTCTCCATGTACGTTCACAACACATTGGACATTCTGCATCTTCATATTGACTAGACAGGTCAATTTGGGTAGGACATTAATTTCTATTGGGGAGATCATAAAAAAATGGTACAAATACTATTATAGCTGGCAGCCTCAAAATCACGAAACCCCCTATAAAGCCAGCTTGATATACTTCTAACACTCTTTCTACATTAAGGCAATAGCCTCTGATACATAATAATATACAAGATTTTATAAATACATGGAAACAGTGATATCCCCCTACATAGTTGTTGCAGTCAAGTGCATCATCTTTCTAATAAATAAATAATATTAAATGGGCATACCATAGTGATGCTCCAGTCTTAGGCAGTTTCCTTGGTCCAAACCATTAGAATCATGTCTCGGAGAGCTTTTACCTGTTTATTACCACCATGTTTGTATATTATTCAGTTTGTAAGTTATCATAACTAGGCGCTTATTACTCCTCAACCTCTCTAAGGCACATGGGATATCATCTTCATCAGGAGGTTCAAGATCATTAGTTTCATGGGCTGTCTTTGCCCAGCATCATGTTCAAAAAAGAACGTCAAAGTGGCCCTTCCAATGCTCTAAAACACTCCTCTTATCTGACATATCTGAGATATCTGTATCCATACACATGAATGTTTTAGGTTTAAATGGCTTCATTTACCTATCTAGAGAATTATTAATTTGGATTCAAGTTTGAGTGTCTTTCAATATCTTTCTGTCCTTTATTCTGACAATCCAATTTTTTATTTGTATTTTCTATTTAATTCTTCATTTTATCCTATACTTTTTTTTAATATTTTTTGTAGTAACATTAATAGTTAGGCTTTGTTCTTGGATGCAGACAATAGTTAGGTAGTGGTTCGAATCAATATTCACTCCTCTAAATGACCTGGCGCCCATATTCAGACCTGATATATGCCGCACACTCATAAGCACATGATAAATCTGGTTAACTGTAATACCATCATTGGATTTCCAAGCAGCCAAATGTATTCTTTTGTGAGGAAACAAAGTTCTACTACCAGTCCCTTAGATACAGCGAAGTTAATTAGTTTTGTTCCATTATTATTACTCTTGTTATGTTTGCTGTGAAGTTCAATAGTGGCAAGAATAAATCTTCGTTAAAGTCACCCAGTACTATCTGCTCATATTCATTAATACATTCTCCAATTTATCATAAAATTCATCCTTAGGCTTATCATCAGTTGGCTCCATAGGGGCATATGCACTAACCAGACTATAATTATAGAATTTATCCTGTATTCGAATATAGCATATCCTGCACCTGAAAGGTTTAAAGCCAATTACTAACAGTGAGAAGTGTTTTTAAACCCCAAATCCAGTTCCAAAAGGATGTAAACTTTCTTGGCAGCTATACCATATAGAGTGGTGTTTCTTCCTAAAGGTACCCTGCTCAGTCCATTATATTTCTTGTGTGGCATGTATGTATGCAAGGCAGCAAAGTCCATATTATATACTTCAAGCAAGTCAAGGAGCAGTTGCAATGACCAAGGTCTATTTAATGAAAGAGTGTTCCATGTTCCAAATCTAAAATCCATTAGACATGCATTATGTCGCATCCTAGAGTTCCATCCTGCTATACTTTGTTGAGTTTCCTAGTTAAGTGATTTTTTAATGAGATTAGTTACCAGCCTCACTCAAACTCTCAACTTGGAGGATCAGGGGAATTGATTTAGGACTTCCTTCAGCATAGAAGAGCTGCATTCACAAGGGCTGGCAAACCTTCTCTGTCTAGCACAACAGCCCAGCTAACCAGGGCTAATTTAGTAAACATTACTTATCAATATTAAAACTTCATCAGTCAATTATTTCTGAACAAACTGTAATTTATACCACCAGATGTAATAATTAATCCCACAATGGATAGTGTTTCAGCCGTTCATGTTATATTTAAAACAATTCCTGATAATTTGTTTAAATTAAATTATTTTAAAACTTTCTTTCTCAATTTCATATTTTTAGAAAAATAATGTATTTAAAAATGTTAATAACAAAATATTGTTATATTTTATATTAAATGTTTATAACAGCTATTTGTTTTCATTTGATACAATCATGTATTAGGACGTAGTATTAAGGCTAGTTGGTGGCCAGTTGTTGACCAGTGAGCGTCATGTAACACGGACGATGTTTTTTTTTGTTAATTGTGTGGCTCGCCAGAACAGTTTTCCTTTTTATCATTAATCGTAATTATTACGATTAAATTTCCGAAAGATATACCCAAACTTTCGGTTATCGGCAATTGGGAGGCCGTATAGCTCCTATATTGTTTTTTTATCTCAACTCAGGATTTTATTTTTTTTCGTCTGGGACTCCTGGACCACGACCATCGTCAAGCAGATCGTATGCGGCCGGCCAAGACGAAAAGAATCAAATTTAGTAATTAACAGGACCGAAAGGATGACATTTTTCACAGGGTATTTATAATGGAATTGTGCAAGAAATTTATATATATAGTTTATTTATTTTTTTAATATGTTTGCTTCAGTATAAAGGTTTAGACGTATTTATATTTTGTAATTTGTCGTAAAGATAAATATTAGTTTCAAATATGTATATATATTAGCAGTTGATTTTTTTTTGGTTGAATTTTTTTTGTTTTGTTAAATCAGAGTTCTATTTGTTTTATTATTTTTCTTTTTTGAACATTACGGCAGATACATATTAATTTTTTTTTTTAAATATATAAACACAAATGTAAATGGAATTGAGAGTGATATATGAGAGAAATTGAATGAATTATATTACTATTGTCTATTAATAAATAAATGCTTCAAAAAAAAAAAAAAAAAGGCATTCAATATTTTTTTTTATTGACTAATTATTGGTCTAGTGAACCTTTAACTTTCAGAACCAGCGTTCCAGAGTTGGTACGCAAGGGAAAAAAAGCTGTTCAAGGGTGCAACTTCTGTTACCCTTACGGTGCCCTAACAGATAGTAATGGTGATCAATCTTACTTCCCATGCAAACCTTATCTAATTTCTTGAGTAAAATTTTACTATATGTAATCCATGATGGAGAGATTATTTATTATATCAAGAAAAGCAATTACTTATCACTAAATAAAAATTATCATCAATATAGTACCATGGTTACATTAACTGGTAATTAAATTAAGGTGGTTTAATATAAAAAAACATAATAGTTATTTTATCAACTTTAATTCACCAAATTCTTGTTTTATTTTAATTGTGTCAAAATCTCTGAATTAGTAATTCATTGTTTTAAATATAAAAATTCATTATGCTCAACACATAAAATTATCACTATTGTTTTCATAGGTTAATTAAGGATATCGACTGTATCATTACATTTATGGTATTATTTATTTTCATTCATTTTCAATATTTTTATGTTTTGTCAATTAAATAATATTTTGACAATTATTTGTTTTAATAAAATCCCCAATTTAATATTAAAAATTAAGCACTCTTAAAGTTATCTATCATGAAATTGATATTTAAACATTTTTTTTTATATGAATTTTTAAACATTAAAAAAAAAGAATTTATAAATCATCCTTTATTGAACAAAAATCTGGCCAATCTTCCTTCTTTGTAGGTCAGAAACATGAACAATATATAAAAGACAAAAAAAATTACAGAGCAGGATTTACATTAAAAAAAAAAACAATGGTAACAAATGAAAACGAAATTTATATACATAAAATAATTTTACATAACTTACAGCAACAAACAAATACTAATTAAAAAATACTAAATGAATATTTAGTATATTCAGAAAAGTCAGTAAAATATTGAATATATAATAATAAAAAAAATATTTATGCACCTGTCACAGAAGAATATTGATTGATTCGATAAATAGATGTATCAAGCAGAGCAGCTAAAGTAGTGCTACTGTTTGACCCAAGGGAAGATGAACATTCTTCAGTATTTTGCAAGCTGTTACCTGGAAGGATAAAATAAAAATATCAAGTAAATATAAAAATAACTTCAAGGAGCTAATCTAATGACTAAATAATTGAAACATTTTTAAATAACAATAATTATTATCAGATTTAATAATAAGTAATAGCAAAAAGTTCTTATAATGACGGAAAGAGGTAATCAAATTCCTAAAACCCTAAGTAAAAGAAATAAATATTAAATATAATGGAAATAGTAAAATATTTTACACATACAACAATTAAGATTTTATTTTAATCAAAAATTAGTTCAAAGAAAGAAATTTTGGATTTCACTTGTACTCACCGATAAATGAGATAAAACCCGTTTTTTCAATACAAATATAATATATAAATATTAATTTTATTTGTTGTTTTTTTTTTCCCTACTGTTTAAAGAACAACTTTCAAATGTTATATGTCTATTGTTTTAATTTAACCTCATATTCACTGGTTGTAAACAGATGTGTACAGTTGTGAATAAAAATATTATGCTAACAATATATATAAATATATATATATATTTGTGATATTTTTAGTTACAAACTTTCAAATTCAGGTTTGGCGGACGGAAGTGTCATACGATACAGGATATCGTACATAAAGATGGCGATTTTTCGTCAGTGAAAATGTTTAAAACCATTAGAAGTGGATGTTTACAGCACCAAATCTTCGGTTGGTTTTAAGTTCAGTTCAAGTAGGGACTCTGTTGAAAACAGTCATCAGGACAGTTTTAAGTCTATCAGTGCAGTGTGATTTATCATCATCTGAGGCTGGATTTGTATAATGTGTACAGCATTGAGGATTCGAGTACGACTTCGGTCGGAAATGTTAAAACAGAAATATAAGAAGAGGAAAGAAAAAAGACATCAGAACTGATTTCAAATGACGAAAGAAAATTTGAATCGACCTTTCTTTTTTGATTGGATAACTTAATAAATGGTAAATAAATAAGAATATAGTAAAATTGTAAAATGTTTAAATAAAAAAAATAATAACTTTAAATTTAAATAAATATATTTTTCATCAATTATCTGAATATAATTAACAACACCCTCCCCTCATATGAATATTTTTGCAATTTAACTATTAAAGTAGTAAATGAGTGCACAATGCACCCGAAAGGGACAAATAAGTAAAAATTAAGTTTTAAAATTAAATTAAAAAAATTATCTTTTTAGATAAAAATCATAATAAATAAATAAATAAATATATATATATATATATATATATATATATATATATATATATATATATATATATATATATATATATATATATATATATTTACAAATTATATAAATTAATTATGATTAACATACTTACTTCCAATACTACCATGGGAAATACTAAAAGAATTATATTCTTGAGGGGAATAAATATTGGCAGCAAATTCTTCAAACGTTGTCTGCTTTCTATAGTTTTTTATAACTGCTTCCAGTGACCTTCCTCTTTCTTCATAACTAAAAGTTATAAAGAAATTTTTAATACGACTTATTTTTCATCATACTTCTAACCATTGAATCTATTCATAAATGATGACATAAGAAAACAGAGAAAAAATCCTCTTGATTGGAGACTTTAGAATGTAAGATACATGTACTAGATATACAAGTATAAATTAAAATGCAATTTTAAATTACATAAAACTGCATAAACATACAGACCATATTGTAAAATATTTAATGGAAACAAACACATATTTTTACCTTTATCCAATAAAAAAAGTGATCAGCCCTCACTATCTTCCAATATTAGCTGATACATTAAAAAAATAAATGAACAGGCCTGATCTTAAAGGTTAGGAAGATCACAAATGTTTATAAAAGGAAAGACAGGGATGAGTTATAAAAGAACATTTTTCTTATTTTTTGATAATTTAAAATCTAAACATTGAATAAAAAAAATCATTAATCTAACATTTATGTTATACAATATTTTAGGAAGAAAAAGCTTATCCTGAGCAGAAAATAGAATAATATCGTGATTGCCAAAGATAGGCATTTAATATACTTGAATATAGTTGAAGTTAGGTGTCATCAGGAGATGACAAAATCTACTCGGCTACATAGCTGTTAAAGCAGGAACACCTTGACAGGCCAACTAGGCCAGTTCAGGAGGACATGCTGGACAAGAAGCAACAAGACAAGACCCCGAAAATATTTTTCCAGCTCTTTTTAAAGCATTGTTCCCACCATAGGTCTGATACCAACACACCTACTGACTTCTTAGTAGTTTGAAATTGGAAATTAATTTAAGATATAAGTGTTACCCAGAATAATATAAATAAGGGATAGGTGCCAAAAAGCTGTCCTTTGTGTACGGCCCAGCTGCAGTATATAACTGAGAAGGGTTGTCAATTCCTGGAATCCTTTTGTTAAAGGCTGTGAGGAGTTAGCCTACAGCAGTTCATGGCAAATATTCATATTGTTAATTAAAAATTTATAAGTTTGATGCATAGCATTACCTTATAATAAACATATTTAAAATTTCCTCAAAAATTCATCTTAATTCTCAAACAGCTCCTCAGATTCATTCCCTCGAAGTACCTATCAACTTCTCATATAACAGATTATAATTATATTATAATTAAATGGTTATTGTTAAAAATAAAATGTTTGTTGTTAAAGCTAATATGTTTTTTATAGTACAGGGTAATAAGTATTCGAGCCTTGAAATCAAACCAAAAATTTAAAAAAAAACTGGCTACTGAAAATTGTTCACCAACCTTAGCTCTGAATGTGGTAAAAAGATTTCCTCAAAATAGTGTCGGGTTTGGGCAGGGGAGGGGGAAAAGTGTTGAAAATTGTATGGTTTTAGCAGTATGATACAACCACAGAATACAGAATATAGTAGAAGGGGCAGAGGCACTAATGCTGTAAGGTTCCCCTGGCTCCAGTTCGGCAGGCTCTGCCTCCACCACCTTCACCCCGGGCTGCTCCAGCTCAGGCTTATTTACAACTTCAGCATCTAATATTTAGGCTTCAACTCTTACGAATTTTATTAGATTCCATCTAATTGTTCAGAAATTTATCACATTCATGCATAGGTAGGTAGTTTAGAAATGAAAATAAACCAAAATATTACCAAAAGAAAATTACTAATTTATTACTTTTCGATCTTATTTTATTTGTACGTACATTATCATTGATATTTTTCAAAAAATGGTGGATTTGGACTTTAAAAAATATCATTCCGATCGATCTGATTAATAATGAGTAATGAGAGCCATCTTCTAAAAAATGTGGAAATCTAGAAACAAAGTTTCTTTCAAGGTATTATTTTAGAAGTAACGAAAGCAAATTTTCTATTCTCCATTTAATTAGTTTATTTTGTTTTCCTTCACACAGTTTTTGTAGACTGTATTTGTAGGCAAAGTTTTTCTTCTTATACCGCAAAACGTTTCGGCGTAGGTTTTAAATTTGTTTTTACTTTTAAACCAGTATTTATTTATTTTTTAATTTTTTTTGTGGTAGAAAGTGAATTTTCAGTGAAGCTTAATGAATCAGCTGTATTTTGTACAGTTCTTTATCAAGTTTTTTTTTTTTTTTTTTTAGTGTAGGTTTTTCTTCTTATACCGCAAAACGTTTCGGCGTAGGTTTTAAATTTGTTTTTACTTTTAAACCAGTATTTATTTATTTATTTTTTTTTTTTTTTGTGGTAGAAAGTGAATTTTCAGTGAAGCTTAATGAATCAGCTGTATTTCGAGGCTGTACAGTTCTTTCATCAAGTTGTTTTTTTGAGCTCGTTTATGTTTTTATTAGTGATCTCTAACATTTTTTTAATTTCTTTCTATTTGGAGACCTAATATTTTTCAATGAAGTCGCAAGCCTTTTTATTGGCCCCCTTTCCTAAAATAAAAATCCAACATAAAACTTTAAGTCTAAATACCTACATATGTGGGTAAAGCAGGGGAAAAGCATAAAAAGTTATATATACCTTAATAATCTTCTGTCTTAAATGATCTGGAAAATAAAGAAAACCCACTGAATTGCACCTTTCTTTAGATTTACTCAAAATGTGGAAGATCTGTCAAAATCCTCCTCTTTAAAATGTTTTGAACAAATAACACTTGTTTTTGTTGGCTTCCATTTTTCTTGCCTCACTCAGGGCTTGAACCCACTTATTTCGTTCCTCTTCAGCTCAAGGGAAGCTGAGGAAAAAATAAAAGGTAAAATTGGAACTGTTTACCTTTTAAAGATTTATTCAAATCTAAAACTATATTATTATTGTAAAACGTCATTTGTCTTACAGTGTTAATGTTTAATATTCCAAACTAGTTTTCAAATAAAAATAATTTCAATAGAATTGGCAATTAATTTATCAATCCTAATTGAATATACAAAATATTCTGTATTCTGTGGTTACAATACCTACTATTGTTAATATAGGGGAGTTTAACAATAAAGTTAAAAAAGCTCCTCAATAAACATATTTTTACTTTCAAAAGGGAAGAAAGGTTTTTTTCTCAATTTATTGAAAAACTAAACTGTGTACCTTTAAAATGTACTGGTGAAGGGTTATTGGAGGGTTTAAATCCTCGTTGGACCCTTTCCTAGAACATCCAAACACGGCATTTTTTAATCCAATTGAGAAATAAAAAAACACATACACACAACAGAGACCTAACAATTACCAATTGTTCCAAATAAACACGGGGTAAACAGTGGTACAGACTGGGACAGCCGGGGTTAAGGTGGTGGGGATATCGCTCCTATCGGGGAGCCTTCTCCCCCCACCTACCCACCGCTTCTATCATATTCTGTATTCTGTGGATAAAACTCGTAAACCGTTACTTTCAGCACTTTTTGTTTTCTATAAATTATTAAAGCTAAGCAACTTTGCAATCAATTTGGTTCTATTCATTTATGCGGTAAGTCGCACTTTTCCGTGAAAACTCGTTTGTCGATACTATTTTGGCTATAACTCCGAAACTATTAGTCTGTTCTAAACTTTGTTTTTTTTCATCAGAAACCTGGTTAAATTTGCTGCCACACCCTATGTATGAAGTTTAGATCAAGTCCCGTGAAACATCCACGGTGAGAACCAAGTACTATTGAGAAATCCTTATTTTTTCGGCACATTTCCTGTTATAACTCCAAAAATATTTGTCCGATCCCGAATTTCTTTTATCCATCTCAAAGCTGGTTAAATTTACTATCAGATCCCATGTACCAAATTTTAATTAAATTTTGTGTAATAACCATGCCAGTACGCCACAAACTGCGAACTTTTATAAAATCCAAGTTTTTTTTTGGCTCATTTTCTCCATAACTCCTAAACTATATGTCCGATCCCAAATTTCTTTTTCCATCTCAAAGCTACTTAAGTTATCAGGTCCTATATATAAAATTGTGATTAAATTCCGTGTAATATCCATACTAGCACACTAAATGTGTATGTTTTGGAAAAATATGACAGTTCTGATGCTAGTGGGCGTGGGTGTTTCACGGAGTTTAATCAAAATTAGATATAAAGGATCTTACAGCAAATTTAACCAGTTTTAAAATTTAAACCAGCTTTCAAATGAAAAAAACAAATTTTAGATTAGACTAATAGTTTCAGAGTTATATCCAAAAGAGTACCGACAAACATGTTTCTCCGAAAAGTGCGACTTACCCCAAGATAGCCAATTTTTCGTCCCACACAGTTCTAAAACTATTGATCTGAGCAAAAAATGAATGGAATCAAATTTATTGCAAATTTGCTTAGCTTTAATAATGTAAAATGTGCTGAAAGAAAAGGTTTCCGAGTTATAGTATCATACTGCTAAAAACATACAATTTTCAACACTTTTCCCCCTCCCTTGCCCAAACCCAATGCTATTCGAGGAAACCTTTTCACCACATTTAGAGCTCAGGTGGGTGAACAATTTTCAGTAGCCAGACTTTTTTATTCTTTGTTCGGTTTCAAGGTTTAAATACTAATTACACTGTACTATAATAAAGATAATAGCTCTAACAACAAACATTTTATTTTCAGCAATAACCACATAATTAATAATAGTATACTATTCATTTGTAACTATACACATTTCAATTTTAACAATAAACATATAATCTTTAACAATAAGAAGGTTTTTTTTTTGTTTTGTTTTTTCCATATTCACCCCACAATATTTCCTTAAACATTGATCCCAGCAAAAAAATGTATAAAATCTTTTTTGTAAACAATTTTATGTTAATTAATTTATTACATAAACATATTTTCGCTAGAGGCAAGAGTCTTCGAGTTATTAATGAAAAACCGAATAAACTGAATTTTAGAGCGCCCTCCCCCCACCCTTAGCTCCACTCCCACCCCCCAGTACTTTTAGTATGTTATTAAGGACACCTTCCCCTACAACTGTGCCAAAATTGGCTTCTACATGAATTATGTTCACTATTTGGCCTTTTTTGGTCTTCGTTACTTGGACTATATGGAATAAAAAAGTAAGAGTCGCATAATCTTCATTTCTAACAGTAATACCTATAGAACAATAATACCATTCTGTTCTAAACCTTAAAATCTTCATATATGATTAACCTCCTGACCCTTCATTCCTCTATTGACCTCATAAATACAATATCATATCTATATTAAATTTGTATTAGTACAATCTACATTTTCTTCATCTTTCATTTTAAAATTTACATATTTGTTTTATCTGCAACTAAGCAGGAAAGTGTATCACTAACTGAGCATTTATGTTAATGTTATGTGATAATACTTTCCAGAATAAAAATAAATTTGATAACAAGTCCTAGGGTTAGGCAGCTAACTGAGGGAGAAAATTGATATTTTGGATAGAATTTCATAGTAGTATTTTTAAGGCACCCAGCAGTTAATACCATTTATAGCAAAGACATACTTGTTTGAGGCTTAGACTTACTAGTTGGTCTTATTTTTAATACTGTGACAGTTGTAGCCCATTTACTCCTCAAATGAAAGTTTAACACAATCGAGTGCTGTTAGCACTGGGCAGATGACAGCCTGAAATACATCTCATGTGTGATTCTTATATTATTATCCCTCTCTCTATGTAAATAGGCCTACAGATTACAGGAAACAACTCACACAGAAAGGATGTAGGAATGATACAATGATACAATAAAATAAGTATTCCAATATCACCACTCACTATTGTTGATAAAAAGGTAACATGCTTCGCTTAGCTCTAGAAGCACTTAAAGCAGTTGCTCTGACCAATCCAGGCAATTCCATACGTCCAACCAAAGCTTCATTATACAATGGTCCAAAGTATGGAACCTGAAACACCAAACATTATTGAAATAATAAAAATAAAATCCAAAAAAGTTTATTAAAGAGTTTTAAAAGGGTATTTACATCAGGTTTCCTTGATACTTGTATTCTATATAGATTATGTGGCAATGGATAAATTACAATCAAAACATCGCAAAACTCAGTAGGAATAATGCCTCTTCTGTACTCTCTTGTATGTTCAGACCAAACAATATGTACTTCATCATTTCCTAAGTGACGAGTCTAAAATATATAATTATATCAAATATATACATGCATATTCATACATATAAATATATTCAAAATATAACAAAACTTTTACATAAATAAAAAAATTTATACTTAAAAAATTAATATTTTAGTAAACACCTTTTGTAGTAGTGCTTCTGGATTATTTGAGGGCATGCGGGTAGATACGTGGAAAATAACTTCAGTAAACGATGTAGCATAGTATGGTGCAGTGACACCTGTCATTTTATTCCTCTGTAAACCGCCCCTAAATCCCATGTGTGTTTCAAGTTCAACCTGAAAATATTTGCGTAAGTATTTATTAGGGTAGTAAATAACACGACAGAATGAAGTCAGCAAACTTGTTTAATGGTTACCAGAAATATCACTCCAGAATAGTTAAGCTAATGAAAATTCAAAAACAATGATTAGGGCTGAGGATGTTTTATAAAATCAGTGAACATAAATTCAACTAAGGCACCTTGTAGACAGCATCATTGTAGCACATTATCTACAATCTTTCCATTAAAGTAACAAAATTGTGAAAAATAAAGTCTCATTTCAACATGCTACTAATTGTTTATTGTTGCCAAAACACATGTGTCACCCCACAACTTTGTTCTTTATATTAACTTTATCTGACACCCAACAGATCGATGCAGCTTGTAGCATAAGACAAGGAACAAACATGTCATGAATAGTAGATTGCCATAGTTCAGCCAAATTGTGGAACAACACAATTAGTGATTATAAAACAGCAGAAAAAAAAAGTAAGTTAAAAATTATTATGATGAGCAGCAAGTAAATATACCTATAAAGTGGCTAAGGTAAAAAATAAAATAAAAAAATAGTATGGATTAAAGCCCAGCATAACTTTGGAATAATTTGAGAAATGCATGGGTCAGATATCCGAAACAGATAAGGTCTGGGACAAAGAGATAGCACACTCTGTTTTTTTTCATTCATTAAACTTTTAAGTGTTGTAAGTATACAGGGTGTTCAATATTCGATGACCAACCCCTTTTTTTCAACAGTTTTTGAAATTTTGAAACGAAACTCTCAGGGTCTTAACTGTGTCAAATAAAGTTTCTTTTCAGGTTATAGTCTGCTCTCCAACCTTCTCTAGTTCTTCTCCAGCGACCCTAACTCTGGAATTCCCAATGGGATTTGATATTTTTTACGACGGATTTGGATAGAAAATCTAATTTTTAATCGATTTTATACTGGTGAATTTAAAAAAAAAAAAAAAATATATATATATATATATATATATATATATATATTGTTATGATTTTCTTCAATCATTAATGTTTAAATAAAATTATTATCAATAATTAATTGACTTTAACTCATTATTAGGGTTCTGTCAATATTCTTTTGAATTATGACTGGAAATATTTAAACAATGTTTTGTGCATACTTTTTTTTATATTTATATAAATTACAATATGAAACAATATTTAATTTTACCTTTATTTAATCTAAATTCTAAAGTCCATTAAGGAGAGAACTTCTAAACACTTTCACTTATGTTGGTTCCATAGTCTTCTGACTCCTGACACTGGTTGCTCTAAGGTCCATAAACAACTAAACTTTTTTCCTACCTGTCTCAAGGGCTGGTTTTACCTCCCCAGGTATTGAGGTCTCCCTAATCTCTGGGCTCCTACCTGGTTTTGGCCCTTACCTCCAATATTTGCTCTTCCAGAACTTCAATTCCAAATATCATTACAATATATATATATATATATATATATATATATATATATATATATATATATATATATATATATATATATATATTTTAACTTTTATGTTTATACATTTCTTTTTCTTAAATTTAATTGAACTTTGTTCAAAAGGTCCACCACCTTTCTCCAATCCAGCAATTATCCAATTGGGATGTGAATCCAAATGACAGCGAATCAGGTCTTGAGAGATTTTGGCCCATTCCTCCTTAATTGTCTGCTTTAATTCCTTGATGCCTGAAAACTGTCAGCTATCACTGTATACATTCCTTGCAAGGTGTACCCATATCTATTAATAATAATCTATTAATAAAAAACCTGGTGAGCACAAAGAATACGCTAAGAAAAGAAAGGCCGCTCACAGAGTCCTGAGAAACAGGAAGAGGAGTTTTCTTATCTACCAGCTGGTGGAGGTGAAGGAGAATTTCAAAAACAACAACAGCACCCTCTTCTACAAAGGGTGCAAGCAGCGAATCAGGGGCTTCACTCCGAACGGTCTAATATTGAAAAGGAAAGATGGAACCCTGGCTCAAACGGACGAGGAAATTTGCACCATCTTTGCGGAATACTTCGAAGATCAACTGAACTGCGAAGCGCCTGCAGAAAGAATAACAACGATTGACAACATCCCCACAGAAGCAGAGTCATATCCACCGGATGATGAAGAGCTGGATGACATCATCGCGTCTCTAAAGAACAAGGTGGCAGGGGAGCACCGATTGCTGGCCGAAATGTGGAAACTGACTGGGGACAATTTCAAGAAAGTCGTAATGGAACTGTTGATGGAATTCTGGAGTGAGGAAAAGATCCCTCAAGACTGGAAATCGGCTTTAATCCATCCACTGCAAAAAAAGGGGGACAAGGCCGATGTGAACAACTACAGGGGGATTTCCCTGTTACTGGTTACCTACAAAATTTTCTCCAAAGCTCTACTGAACAGGACCCCAAGATGGGGGAGTACCAAGGGGGTTTCAGGAAAAGAAGATCCAGTCAAGAACAGATCCTGAGTTTGAAACTACTGATAAAACATTACAGAACCAAAAGCAGAAAGAACCTCTTTATATCTTTCGTAGACTTCAGGAAGGCGTATGACTCAGTGGTTAGAGACACATTACTAGAAGTACTGAGAGAGTACGGGGTGGATCAGAAAACCAGGAAACTAATTGAGCTGACTTTGACCAGGGTCAAAAGTAAAATATTAAGGGAAGCTCAGTAAACCGTTTCTGATAAAAACGGGGCTGAGACAGGGAGACGGTCTATCTCCAGTGCTCTTCAATGTGGTGCTGGACAAGGTCATGGATGAGCTGTGGAAAGTCAATGGTGCGGGCGCAGTCCTGGGGAGCAAGAACAGACATGTCAAGGTAAGATGCCTCGCGTACACAGACGACCTCATCCTGTTGGCGGAATCGAAGGAAGAGGCGATCGCACAAGTGAACGCTCTCGAAAATAGCGAGGAAAACTGGTCTGCAAATATCTTTCGAAAAGACGGAGCTGATGACAACAGACTCGGGCTTCACCAAGAATAGGGTTGAGACCAAGTACGGATCAATAAAGGTAACCAAAAGTTTTAAATACCTGGGGGAAATCTTAACAGCAGTGCATCCGAAAAGGAAAGCTTCAGGGAAAGAGTCACAAAACTGGAAAGACTGAGTTTTGCCACCAGCAACCTTTACAATAAGAAGGACCTGTCAACCAAGGCCAAAGTAAGACACTACAACACAGTCGTCAAACCGGTGATTCTTTTCGGGAGGGAGACCTCGTGCCTCCCCAGTCTAGAAAAGCTCCTGAAAATTGAAAGGGGGATCCAGGAGATGGAGAAGAATACATGGGCCCAAAGGACACCAGAGGGTTACAGGTTGAAATCAAACAAAGAAATTTACAAGGATACAACGGATCTGGAGCCGGACATCAGAATAAGGAGGTTAAGGTTTTATGGGCACATGGTGAGGATGAGCCCCGAAAGGTTGAACCACCAGATCTTCAAGAAGATCCGTGGTTATAAAGTCTCGACTGGGTACTTTAGACAACTGAGAAGTGATCTGAACCAGATGAGTCTGGGAGACAAGGACTGGCTCGATAGGGACGAGTACAGGAAGACACTAACAGGGGCGAGGGTTCTTGTGGAGAGGAAACATCCCGGGAGGTGTCGCGCATGGACTGAGGAGAGAAAGCTCAAGCATTTACAGTTTATGAAAAACATGTGGAAGAAGAAGAAGCAGGCGAAGAGCAAAGAACAAGTGCTGCTCTCATATTTGGGTGGTCCCAGGGGCCGTTCCGTGAAGACAAAAAAAAAAAACCTGTAGATCTAGCAGGCCAATCCATGACCTGTATGTATTCTTTTTTAAAAACTCTTTTACCCATTTCAATGTGTGTACTGGGGTGTTATCTCATTGGAAAAGAACATTATCTTTCTGGGTGTATTTAAAATATTTTTTTAATCGATTTTCTATAAATGCCAGAAAATCTTTGCTGTTCATACGGCCAGAAATCATCATTAATTCAGTTCTTTGATTGTAACCGATGCCACTCCATATCATCACACTACCTCCTGCCATTTGCCTTTTATAAAATACCACTTCTTCTTTCTGTAGGTCATGATAATAGAAAGTCCACCCATCTGGACCATCCAAATCAATTTTTTTTCCATCTGTAAACAATAATTTCTTCCTCTCCTATTTCCACTGAACATGATCACAGGCAAACTTTTTCCGTTTATCCATATGAAACATACTGAGGGGTGGAATACATTTAATTTTTTTCCACCTAAAATGCAATATTAGTTTTTTATTCCTAGAAATTATTTTTATTAATTACCTTCGGGGTGAAGAGCAACTAAATTTAATAAGTAATAGAAGTTATTTAAGCTAAGTTTAATAAATAAAAGAGTTCAAGTGGTGAAAAATATATTAATAATGATGTAAGTTTTATAATCAAAATAAATCAGAGTGGGCTATCTTTTTGTCCCAGACCTAACATAATTGATGAATATGTATCACCTGTTGCCAACTCTTAATGTCACCAACTAAAAACTAGTGTTTAATACAGATATGGGTATCAAAAAATCTATTCTTAATACTGATACCTCGGTTGAAAGGTAAATTTCTATTTCAAAAAATCATGCATATAAAGAGATAAATAATCAAACCATATCTATTTAAAAAAATAATTAATCCAAATATAAATTAGTAACCAGCAAATAGCATTTATTATAATATATAAGTTAATTACAATACAGACAAACTACAAAAATAATTAATTTTACAAATTTGTATCTAAAAAGATAAATGTTACAAAAGTTCTTTGTTTTATTAATTACTTAAGGAATTCCAAATGTTACTAAAACCTTTCATTGATCTCTAGAGATGTAGGTACATCTAATTTATATTTATAAATTATTTCATTTTGTTTTGACTTTTATTTGTTTGACATTCATTAACTAACTATTATTATGACTTTACTGTTTTGGATTAGTTTATTATATATATTAGACAGTTTAATTATCAAAATTTGAAAAATGGAAATAAAGAAAGAAAAGCATTATGAATTAAAAAAAAAAAAAGAAAAAGAAAAAAAAGATGCTTGTTTGTAATTACTTATAATGTTTTAACATTGTATTACATATTAACCAAATGTCTCTTAAGATTGATACAATGTGCTCTATTCTGTTACCCACTATTTTGTGAGGGTAATATCACTCAAAAAAAAATTTTTTTATAAAAACTTTTATTGAGTAATTATTACAATCTGCCACAAATGTGGGCAATAAGTAATATAGATGGCGTATGATTATGATTACATTCTCAATACATAAAGATTTTTTTCTCTAATACATCAGTCTTACTACATACAGTTCATGAGCTGTTTCTTGTTTGAAATAAATCATCTTCAAATAATACCATTTTTTGATATTTGCTACCCCCTTTCGGTGGTCGCCATTTTGAAATGCCCCACTTTGAGTTGGCAGACAAATGCAAATTGATTGCTGAGGATGGGTATTATATGGCTGTATGACTAAAAGTTTTCTTCAAATAGGTCACAAAATTTGGCCTCGGCTCTTGGACTATAATATACTAAACCTTTTTCTTATAAATAAATAACTGTCTTTTCTATTTCCTGCCTTTGGTATTGTGGAGGGGCTGTGAGATTTATCCAAGAAAATATTTCAAATTTTATAAGAGGGCGACTCCATTGTTCCAAATATTCCAGAGCTGTTCTGTAATATTCATCAAATAATTTTATCAAATTTGAATACTGAGCATCATTTTTAATCTCATCATATTCAATTTTAGTTTGGATTCCCAAAAACCTGGCTTCTTTCTGTTCCTTCAGAATTTTTTCAAGACTATTTATATGGTCTTTAACTTTATCAAATAAAACGATTGGCTGTGTAGAAACAAAAGAAGTAAATTTACAACAGTTGGTTCTGACAAAAATCAATTATCACTTTTGGTGGTCTAGTTTTTGGAAGAAAGAAATCTTTCAGTGGTTACCATAGTTTAAGAACTCGTTCAATCACCATCAGCAAGGATAGCCACCTTGTTCTGGAGTATAAATTAGACAAAACAATAAATTAGAATGAGTAACCTCAGCTTCAATAAAGAAAGATTATAGGCGTTCATTCTGCACTGTAAATATGGAAAAGTATTTGTAGTTTTGAAGTACTATAGATTCCAAATCACGTCAGCAGTTAGTACGTCAGGAGCTGTGGATGCAGTATTATGTAAAATATGAGCTGGACAACCAATACCTTCAATGTTTTTTGACAGCTTTGTAGGCAGTTTGAAGAAAACGTTGTTTGTTCCTTGCCTCTTGAAGTTTGTATTGTTAGCTAAAAGCAGTTAGCTTTTCTAGCAAAATGTTTCTAGCAAAATGCAATACGTGACAATAGCATCCGACGTTTTATTTTCCAAAGAATCTAACTTCATCAATTTCAACTGTAGACCTTTTTCAGAGAAATACTGAATAAGAAAAGGAAATATTTTTTAGTGTTGTGATTGCTAGAATGAGTTAGAATACCTTAGAAAAAGGGGCATTTTCCATTATCTCTTTCACTTTTTGCTCAGAGTGTGGTGCTAGAATGTTGTTAATTATAGCTATGGCTTTTGCCCATGTGATTGACTGTTTTGCAGAAATTTTATAATCGGGATAAAGTGTTGCAATTTTCTGTTGCAGTCCAATGAATTAAATGACTGATGATGGTTGACAACTTTGTAGGGCTGTGGTCAATTCTACTGCACAAACTAAAATGTCTTCTTGTGTGTTTTCTTTAATCAGGAAAGAAGAAATACCTTGTGAGCTCGAAGACGTTGATAACTTGAATCTATGCAAATCGGACTTGATGTGTATCGTGTATTGAAGTCTTACCACTCAGATAATTTTTTAGGAACATTAATATCACAAAATAAATATAGTCCAACTCTTGTATCAGTTTTCACTATAAATTTGTGTTAATCAAATAGATGAAACTACTTACTTCCCAAGCCAAACCTGCAATAAAATCTTCATATGCCTGACTTCCACCAGAATTTGAGAGAATGGAATTTTTATCTTCTTGACCTTGCGCAACGTAAATAACAGCCACTTTGTGTGTTTGACGACAACGCTATAAAAAAGATCATATCATAAATCAACCAAATCACAAATAACAAACAAATCTAGAGCTAAGCTGATTTTTTTTTCTTCTAATTGTTTTAATCAATTGCATCCTAATCGCTCGTTATATAAAAAGCATTATAGTTACAAATAAAATTATTAAATTTAAAAAAATTGTAGTATATTTTCTTAACATATAGGTAAGGTACTCCAGAAAGAATAAATTAGCTCATAATTAACTTTTGGTTGTTTCATACAAGACAATTTTGAGCTCTCATGTTCAAAACAAAATGTTTGATATCTATAATCAACAGTTAAAATAACTACCCTGTATCTTAGTATTTATTTTCAGCCCAATTCATTATTCAAATTTTAGTAACTTCAAATACTACCATGGAGACACACGATTCTTGTGTAATATTCTTTTATGAGTTTAAACTCATTTATTTATTATACTGCCAGAAATATAATACTTTATTTTGGGAAGGAAGTGAGAAGGGATAAACTATTCACCTTTTTCGGCAGGAGACAGATCATTTGAAAATCAACCTTATAGACGACCTCCACCCGATAAATAGTGAAGCTCTTGGGATAACTATGGATGATAAACATACTTAAAACTGTAACAGCACTCACAGCCCATCCTCATACAAGGGCACATACAGTTTCAAGACAACTGATAAACAGAAGAAGGAGCACACTTTAAGAAAACTACAAAAACACACTGAGAGGAAGCAGTTATAATGGTATGAAATATACATTCAGTCATTATTTGTAGTAATAATCATAACTAGTGACAAAAATAGATATAGTTTGTCTATCAGCACCAGTCAGGTCAGTAGGTGAATAATGAAATAAGGCTAGGTCATGTGCCAAAACCAAATTTACAAAAAAAAAAATTGATGGTCTCTCTATGGTGGTCTGTGACAGTATTCATGCATTATTCTTTTTTTACAAAAAGTGAAACCATATCCTTTGCTTTTAATGCAATTAAATTTACATTGAATAGTTTGCAATGAACAATCTGTACCAGTAAAACCTGGCATTTCAGTTTGCAGCAGTGAAGCCATTAAAGGATATGTACAATAAAGTTCTTTAACACCCACCTTCTAGCTTTATTTTTTCTCAGAAGTTGGAATTTTTCAATTGAAGATAAATATTTTGAATAAAGTATTTCTGGTTTCATAAGATCATATGAAAACAAACACTTCTTGTTAATATTATGACACAATATTATATACAAAAATAATAGATAAGTGACAAAAGATAGCTATTAAACCAGAAATCAAAAATATGATATAGTTTTTTTAATATGTTTTCTAAACAGAAATTATTCTAAACCATATTCTCAGTAGAACCTACCCTAAACTGATCTGGTCAGGAAAGAGATACTAACTGGTAACATATTTGGCTTGTTAATCCACAGTCAATTGAAAAGAGCCTATATCATCAGGTATCATGAATAAACCAGCATATAAGGCATTACATAAAAACATTTAACTTTGTTTCATGGGATAGACCTATTAAGAGGGGTTCTATTCTACTTTAAAAAATGCATTCTTATATAAACTCTACTATAGTGGTAGTCTAAAACATATAACTGGTGCATTCTCAGATGGTGTAGAAATAGAGCAGGAGATTTATAGCAGGAAAATACTTCCCATGGACAAACAGACTAAGAGAGGGGATATCAAATAATAAATCAATCAAGGGGAATAAGCTAACCAAAGCTTACAGAATTAAAAAAATAAATGAATAAAATAAAATATTAATTTTATTAGAGGAAATAAGTATCTAATTAAAACAGTGACATGTTTACTTTATTCGTTTGAATAGATAGGAATAATTTGAGGAGAAATTTATAATTATAAAAATTTCAATATACCTAATTCTTACACCCACTATTTTCATTAATAATTTTTTTTTTAAAGAAAGAGTGAATAGTTTAATTACATTTTATTTTGTCAAAGAAATTAAAATTTACATTTAATTTTGAAATTTAATCACATTTTCAAACATTAATTAAACAGGCAATGGCACAGTTAAAATATTTCAATGTTTTTAATAAACTGTTATAATAATAAATGCTATACAGATCCTTCATATAATTATGAAAATGTTTGCATACATAATAATTTAATTTGTAGTAAAATATATGTAATATAAAAATCAAAATATATTTTAAATTATTATATACTTGACTATTAGATGATTAGTGATTAAACAAAAGATAAGGTGCTGATTAAGAAACCAGTGAAGAACATGGAAAAGGAGTTTTCGAGAAAGGAAGCCCTACTGATAGGCGGGATATCAAACATGTTGTCTGGTCAGACAACATGTTTAGTCATGGACTTATAAATTGAGGATCAACCCAAAGACACATCTTGAGCCCAAGGCAGCATTAAAAAGCAGTTATTTAAGGATGAATTAATATTTGAAGTGGATTGCTTCTGAGAATTTGTGGCAGAGCAGGGAATGGCAAGTTGTTCTAAGAAAAAGTAAAAGGTTGAACATAGCAAAATTGTTTTTAGTTCATGAACTAGTATATATACAGATCATAGCCAATTGAGTTAAAAAAAAACTTTTAATTATTAAATGATTATATTACCTATAAATATAATTTGATATTTGTGTTAAATCTATATTGTAATAGTAGTTTTAATTTAATTTTTTCAATATATTGAATTAGTGCCCAGATATATTATTTTTTTGTTTCAATTTTTATCTAGTATAATAAAATAATTTTGAATTTTATTTTTTTTATACACTGCATATAGAATTTTTTTTTTTATTTACCTTCTATATATATATATAATAGTTCGAAAACATCCCTCAGATATTTCATTTCACATACCCACATAAAAAATACTTTTTTTTTTAGAAACTCTAATTAAATATAATTTATCATTTAATATTTAACATTTAAAATTACTTATATTAAATAGAATTATTCCACCACTGAGATGCCTCTAGTAACGGAGATAAAAACCGATCCAAATAGGACAATGCCTGCAAGTCCTGGATTCTCCAAGTCTCAAACCACTGAAATTGAAATTGATGCAAGAATACTAAATAGTAGCCTTTGGAGGATCAAATTCCAGGCTGTAGTTGCAGGGCTGGAACTTGAGGTCCTAACCCAGGTCACTGAATAATTGAGAGAGATGGAAGGATATCCTTACACTACACTCAAAAGGTGCCTTCTTTCAATATATGGTGAGTCCGAATCCTCTAGAATTAATAAATTTTTAAGTGATACACAGCTGGGCAGCCAAAAATCCTTTCAATTATGTACAAGTTACAATTAGCGAATTCATCCTAGCTTCGAATACAATTTAGATTGCAAGAGCGAAAACTGCACTCAAACTACTTCTAGAAATAGATCATAGCCCCAAGGATAGTATATGTTCCTACCAAAAACGATTTGGACCAAAGTAAAAGAAATGTGTCTGGGAGCCTTTACATCTTTTAAACTCAAAGGGTTGATGCTAACTTAATGCCGTCTTCTTTTTATCACAAATCTATAATCTAGGATATGTTTCCTTATTGATACAGGTCCTTTAATCTCAATATTGCTGCCTTGCTTCAAGATACACAAGAGACCAACTGAATTTACACTGATAGCAGCTAATACTCCAATATCTACCTATAGAGGGAAGACCCTAAAACTTGATCTTGGATTTCAATGAATATTTCATGGACATTTATCATGGAAGACGTTAGTAGGGCAATAATCAGAGCCAATTTCCTCTTCCTTCATGCCATCAATATTGATATTAGAAAGAAACAGTCGATTGACCGGCAAATCACATAAACATTTATTGGAATAGTGTCTACGGTCACAATACCAACCATTCAGACTATACCAGACTTGTCATTACATTTATCTCTTGCGGGAATTTCCCAAGACTATTCAACCATCACCAACCCTTGGAACAGCTCAAATATCATCGAGACTAGAGAAAATCCAATTACCTCCAAGGCAAGAAGACATCTCCACGTAGTTCCGAAAAAAGATGAAAAATTCAGAGTCTGCGGAGATTACAGCGCATTGAATGCTAAAACCGTACCTGATAGGTACGCAGTGCCAAACATAATTGACTTACCACCCAGTTAAATGGCGCCAAGGTATTCTCGACACTAGATATCGTAAGTGCATACCACCATATCGCTGTTGCTAAGACATTGGTAAAACGGCTATCATTACATCTTTTGGCCTATTTGAATTTATTAGGATATCTCTCAGTCTGAAAAACGCAGTCCGGACCTTTAAAGGGTTTCATAGATAACATATTGCGAGACCTACCATATGTTTTTCCATACCTGGACGAATTCTTAGTAGCGTCAAAGGCCCAGAAGAAACAAGGAAATCATCTGAAAAAGGCTCCCTGGATGGGATAAATCTCTCAACATTAGCAAATGTGTTTTTGGAAAGCCTCGACTTTCTTGGCTACAGGGTCGACAAGACTGGTACACAGTCTATTCCTGTAAAAGTTCAAATGTTTCAGGAATTCTGAAACCCAACAACATCAGTGAACTTTGCTGGTTTCTAGGCATGATCAATTTTTATAGAAGATGCCTCCCTCACGGAGCCAAAACCCAAAAACCTCTGAACCAACTCACCCACAACTGTAAACAGAGTGATAAAACTCCCATCACATGGATGACAAATACACTACAAGCAGTGCTTGGTCAAGTGCATGCTTTCCAACAAAGATCTGTGACAGCCTCTTCAGCCAAATCAGATATCTGAATTCTAGATGTCAGTTTACCACAGAAATCAGATACAGGCCCAGGTCGGAGAATATGGTAGCTGATACACTATCCCGAATAGAAGAAATCCAATCACCGAACGAACTCTCAGATATAGTGGAAACACAAAAGAAAGAAGAAAAACATAGAAGATCTTAAAAAGAATACCAGGCTGCAACTGAAGTTCATCATCATCCCTGGTACAAATATACAGCTGCTTAGCGAGCCTTTAACTTCGACTGCTCGACCCTACATCCCAAAAGAGTTTCGCAGCATTATTTTTTCCTGTCTTCCATCATTGAGCCATCTAGGTATCAGAGCTGATAAGAAGTTGCTCAACTTGTATAAATAAATTAGGCCATAAATAAATCGGAATGTTGTTGAATGGGCAAAAACCTGCATTCATTGCCAAAAATCTAAAATTCACCGCCACACAGTTACTCTTTTCGGCAGATAATTACCGACACCTAAATCAACATGAGCTCAATATGTAAATGTACAAAATATGTACAATGCACAACCACTGTTGCTACCTGAGGGTATAAGATACCTTCTAACCATGGTTAACAGAGTAACTCACTGGCCAGAAGCAATTCCCTACGGTGAGCACAGCGCTTCAGGCATTTTATGCCAATTGGATCACATGACTTGGCCTCCTCAGCGAATCACAACATAACAAGGTGGACAATTCGAGGCGAAACTTTTTTAGAGGCTCTCAGCAATAATGGAAATTCAGAAGCAGAGAACTACCGCTTATCATCAGCAATCCAATGGTTGTGTAGCACCGGAACTTGAAGACAGCATTAACAGCACATCTTAGCTCAACATATTGGACTCTGGTTTTGTCATCCGCATTGCTCGGACTTCGGGCTACTTTCATAAAAGATGTGGGAGCTACTCTAGCTGAAGCAGTTTACAGGCTACCCTTAAGTCTTCCTGGTGGCTTTTTAGAGGACACAACTAGTCAAGAGCTCTGTGTCGCACTACAGCAGTTGAAAGAGGATCCCGCACGACTCAAGCTGTCAAACCAAGGGAATTATACAATAGGAAAACCTTCCTAGGGAGGGGGAGAGGGGAGGAGAGGAAGGGGAGAGAAGAGGAGAGGGGGGATAGAGAATCAGTCGAGATGGATTTCTGGAAGAGATCCTCCAGTTTTTAATGATGAAACATGTCAGGAACAATGAAATAAAGAGAATGGATGGAAGTAAAAAGAAATTTTGGAAAGGTAGAAGTGATAAGTGATTGAAAAAGATTAAGGTGGTATAGTATGGAAACTTAAAACATAGGGATACAGGCTAAATACAGAAATAGACAATGAAATGTGGGGGTGGAGGTAAAAGAAAGAGAGCCAAACCTAGAATACAATAGAAAAATAGAATAGATGAAAGCAATTCTGTTATTGGCTTGAAAAAAGAGGAGGCAGTTGAAAGGGAGGAATGAAGATGAGGGTTAAAGATGAGTTCAGGTGAAAGAAACTTTACTTGTGAACAAATTTTAAATAAATAACAAAAATTAAAGAAAATATAGTAAAGATAAAAAGTACAGTACCTGAGAATCAAGGTTTCTCATTTCTCTCAGAAGTTTTTCATTTTTATCAACAAGGTATAACTGAGATCTCAAATCCCAACCATGCATTCCAAACTGTGAAAAAAGTAGTCTACAATACTGGAATGGAGCAATATCTTCATGACTATCCATATATGTCTTTTTTACTCCTTCACTACATGTATCAAGGAAATATAAATAAATTTATGTTTCAACAAATATAATAAATAAAAATAAATACTATTAAATGAATAAAATTGAAATCACTTGAGGTAAGCATGATGGTATAGAAGGATACAATAACAATTAGGATTGATGAATTACATGCCACTTCTATTGAAATTCTTTTTATTTGAAAACTACTTTTGAATGTTGAACATTCATCAGTTCTAAAAAATACAAAAAAAAATAAAAATAAAAAAAATAAAATAAAATAAATAAATAAAAAATAAAAACATCAGCACCTTGCAACATAATTCATACATAGTAAAATTTTAAAAATGTAAGACAAGAAATCAAATATATTGGTACTCATCTAAGGAGACGAAACGACCAGGACTTCTGAAAGACAACCGGACCTAGAATGGACTTAATGTATAGAGACGAAAGTGTCAGGTAGACATGTGTCATTTAGGTTTTCCCTATGACCAGTCGGTATTTTCCTTTTCCATTGGAAAAAAAATTTAAAATGGGACTATTGGAAATTTTTATCTGGTCATTTAAACAAAAGCCTTGATTGGTTTTGAATGATTTTATTATTTCTATTATAATAATTCATAAATATTTAATTTTAGGTTTTTGTCTACTTGATATATTAGTTTCACTCCCAGATCTTTGTTGAATGTATGATCATTTTCATTTATAGATAGCGAAGTTGGAATTCTGGGTCTTATTATTGTATGTTATTTTAATCTTTGATTGTACTGTACCTATACATTCAGACTCTTCTAGGTCCTGATATATTTCAGAATTCCTTTTAATTTTTCCACTATAGGTGATTACAAATATATTTCTTGTCTTGCATTTAAAAAAATTAATATATATAATATATAATATTTTTAACTTTTGAAACTAGTTTTCAAATAAAAAGAATTACAATAGAAGTGGCAAATAATTCATCAACCTAAAGAATTGGGAACTCTTCCTCCTTCCCGAAAATAAATAAAATATTACACACACACACACACACACACACACACATATATATGTAGGTCAATATGCATTCTATTTTTTTATTTTTTATTTTTTGGCACTATGTGAAGTAGTACAAATAGTGTATTTGTTTCTGAAGTTAGAAGTTTAATGTTGCAAGTGTTCTCATTGTTAAAGTTTCTCTGATCAGAAAAGAAAACATAAATATATATTTTGAATACTATTACATCAATGTTTTGACTAACTTTAAAATGGTATTATTCAGTGACACATCCCTGGAATGTTTTGTTCATTAATTTGTAAGAATACGCCTTCTTTTTGTGTGTTTTCCCCAATTTTTTTACGTTTATATTCCTCTTACAGATCAAATGACACTAATTTTTTCTATAATGTTTCCTGTCAGCTAAAGTAGGGATGTAAAGAGGTAGGTATAGTGGGGACGTCCCCACTTTAGCCAACTCAGATCATCACTTTACCCAACTATGATTGTTGCCTTCACAACTTTGACATCTAACTATCAAAAGGTAAAAAAAAATGAGCCCATATTCTATCATAATTTGATTTGATTTTTTAAAAATTAAAATGAAAATAAATAGGAATTATCCAGTGTGCATTCAGACAATTTAGTTTGTATTTAATCAAATTACTAATTTATTTGGGCTTAACGTCCTTATGTACTCCAACTAGGGCAGGGAGACAGGTTATCCTAAATTTTAACAACGTATTCTAGCCATGGTGGGAAAGTTAAGATTTATTTTGTGGGCCCACCACAAAATAAATTTTAACCTGCCCAGGTGGGATTTGAACCCATGACCTCCAGTACCAAGCATGCTGACACTCTCACCTCATCTCGCCCGGTCATCGAGAACCTTAATCAAATTACAATATTTAGATAAAAAATATGACTAACTCATGTTTAATTGGACACAGTTTGTCCTCTACTATTCCTGGATTCAATTTATTCTGCAATTAATTCTTTTCAAATTGCAAGGACACCAAATTAATTAATTGAAATTTATAAATATACTGGACTAAATTCATAGAGGTGAAAAGGGTCAGGTAGAGATGGGTTATTTCAGTTTTCCCCTATTAATGGTTGGTTTTTCCGTACAAAAGTATATCTCGAGCACTGTTGAGAGTTAGACAAATATGCATAGAAACAATTTTATAGAAAATTTAATTACCTTTAATTTTGATCTGTAGTTTATTTTGGCACATTTTTCACTATAACTCCATTACTATTTCTCCGATCTGAACTCGATTACGTTAACCCCGTAATATACTCTAGCCAGCACGCTAAATATGTATGGTATGTTTTGGCAACATCTAACGATTTTGACATTTTCAGTGGCCTTGGTTGGGTATATTACGAAGTTAAATCATAATTTCATATAAAGGGCCTAGTAGTAAATTTAACCAGGTTTTAGTTGAAAAAAATGAAAGTTCAGGTCGGAGAAAAAGTAATAGTTATACTGAAAAATGTGCCAAAAAAAACTTGGATTTCAAAACAGTAAGCGGTTTTGAGGGTGCTGAAATTGATATTTTATGGGACTTGTTCAAAATTTAATATATAGGTTCATATAGTAAATTTAACCAGCTTTCAGATGAAAAAAATATATTTTGGATCGAACTATTAGTTTCGGAGTTATAGCCAAAAGAGTCAAAAAAAAAAAATCCTGTTTTCGCGGAGAAGCGCGACCCCAGTGAGTGCTGAAATGAGGGGTGCAGAGTGCATGAATTATGCGACTATTTTTGACTTCACAGCTTCGTTAGAAGTAGTTAGAAGGTAAATATACTAAAAGTCTCAGGCCCTTAAAATATGGCTATTGGAAGTATTCTGGAAATTTCCAATAGTCCCATTTTAAATTTGTTTCCGATAGTAAAGAAAAAAAAAAACAACCTGTCATGGGGAATCCCGATAGAGACCCATCTCTATCTGACTCTTTTCGCATGCAATGCTACCTTCAACTTCTTTAATAAAACCTAATGAGTTTCATAAGGTCTCTGTCATCTTTTCAAGTTTTGCCAGCTGATATAATTAAAGTCACCTGTTACAAAAGAAAAGAAAACAGTAGAAAACGTAGAGAAACTGCCATTTTAACATCGTCTGCTTATAAAAGCTCGCTCGAGTTATAGCCAAAAGAGTGCAAAAAAACGCAGAGAAGCGCGACCTCAGTGAGTGCTGAAATGTGGGGTGTAGAGAGCATGAATTATGCGACTATTTTTGACTTCACAGCTTCGTAAGGAGTAGTTAGAAGGTAAATATACTAAAATGCTCGGGCCCTGGGGGTACGGGAATCCTCAGTTTATGGTGGTGGAAGGGGGGAGGCTTCTTCTAGTGTCAATGACTTGGGAGTAGCCAACTCTCCTAATCTACGGCATCTATCGGAGTAACAACGAACCTCTTCTCCCGGCAATTGCTCGACAGAATTCAATTATAATAATAGCTGCTCTGGTGTACAGTATTCCTCAAAATGCTTACGCAGTATTGAAGCAAATTGATCGAACCGAGCGGTGGATTTTGATAATTCCGGATAAGACGAAATACATGCCTTGGCAGGTCCGGTTAATTTTGAACGAGTAATAAGTAATTTTTCCAGTTCATTCCAACGACCCGTACTAGCAACATGGTCAATATGTTGTAGAAATGTATCTACATCATCTTCATTTTCCAATCCTCCCCAAGATTGTATCAAATTTTGTAAGCTTAAATCTTTCCTATGTGTATCTTCTGTTGATTTACTTTGAAAAAATTACTGAAGTTTGCTGTATACTTTCCATCTCAGCCTTTATCTTTGTAATTTCGGTTTTCAACAGAGTTCGGTCTCCAACTCACCTCTCTCTCGATTGTGACCCTATGATGTGTGTATCATGTGTTCCATAATAAACTCAGCTTTATTATATGTGGTTTACTTTAATTAAGAAACCCAACCTCACATCAAAAAATTAATACAGCCTTATCCACCGTGACCTTTCCCTTTCAGAATACACAATACCTCACAACTGACAGTGAGTGCATAAAACAAATACTCCTATCGAATAATTTCCCTCTACACATTATCAATAAACTCCGGAACAATTGCAATAACCACTCATCCACCTCTCCATCCTCTCCCAACTTTCCTTTACCACTTCCTCTGTATCTATACAGACCCCTTCCCTTTATCCCTATCCTTTCAGACAAGATCCAGAAATCTCTATGTTCAACTTTTCCCAACCTACGCCTAGGCATTAAGCCCCACAACAAACTCTTTAATATCTACTCTAAACTTAAAGATCCTATTCCACTCCTTCTGCGATCTAATGTGATCCACCAGATTCCTTGTGCTTAACGTAATTGTAATTCTTCCTATACACAACAATATATCAAATGTGCAACAATATTATAATACATATTATTATTACCAAGGTTGCAAAATTTATTATTTTTTATTATTATATGTGTATAATAGGTTGGGAAAAGTTGAACATAGAGATTTCTTTAGAACATAGAGAACAAGTCCCATAAAATATCAGCACCCTCAAAACCGCTTAGTGGTTTGAAATCCAAGTTTTTTTTGGCACATTTTTCACTATAACTCCATTACTTTTTCTCCAACCTGAACTTTCATTTTTTTCAATTAAAACCTGGTTAAATTTACTATTAAGCCCTTTATATGAAATTATGATTTAACTTCGTAATATACCCAACCAAGGCCACTGAAAATGTCAATGGGTTTAATTAAAATTTCATATAAAGGACCTAATAGTAAACTTAACCACTTTTTAGTTGAAAAAATCGGAGTTCAGATCGGAGAAATAGTAATGGAGTTATAGTGAAAAATGTGCCAAAATAAACTACAGATCAAAATTAAAGGTAATTAAATTTCCTATAAAATTGTTTCTATGCATATTTGTCCAACTCTCAACGGTGTTTAAGAAATACGTTATCAAAAATCTATAATTATAAATAAAACATCTTTTCAACCGACTTCAAAAAAAAGGAGGTTCTTAACTCATCTGTATTTTTTTTTTTTTTTTTTTTGTGTGTATGTTACGCAATTACTCGGTCAATTCTGAATCAATTTTGATGATTCTTTTTTAGATCGGTAGGGCATAATTCAGAGGTGGTCCCATAAAAAATATTTTGAAATCAACGGAGCACTTTTTAAGAAAAATAAAAAAAAACAGTTAATAAAAATCATATAATAATCTAAAATCTCCATAGTAACTAAACCTAAATTATTAACAAAAATAATTTACATATACAGTCAACTCTCGATGTTAAAAATTTTGTAAATAAGTCGAACTGAAAATAGGGTTCAAAAGAGAGAACTTCTAGGACCACCTACCTGTATGAAACGAACTATTAGAAGACATCGCCTCTATAACTCGAACTCAAATTAAAAGAATTTCATGTGCAATTTGAATCAATTTTGATGATTCTTTTTTAGATCGGTAGGGCATACTTCAGAGGTGGTCCCATAAAAAATATTTTGAAATCAACTCAGCACTTTTTAAGAAAAATAAAAAAAACAGTTAATAAAATCACTGTTATATAACCTTCCATTATAAAATATTTATAATTATGATAATCTAAAATCTCCATGATAACTAAATCTGAATTATTAACAAAAATAATTTACATATATAGTCAACTCTCGATGTGTCGTACTTCGATAAGCTTAATTCTTAAATAAGTCGAACAAAATGTACGGTCAGAAGTACATTACACTTAAATTTCACCACAAAGAGACGATTTCAGGTAGAAAATGTTAAAAATTGTGTAAATAAGTCGAACTGAAAATAGGGTTCAAAAGAGAGAACTTCTAGGACCACCTCAATGAAACGAACTATTAGAAGTCATCGCCTCTCGATGAAACTAGAACTCAAATTAAAAGAATTTCATGTGTAATTTATATTCCGGTTTCCCGTCCTTGTTTATCTTTCCAGTTCATAGTTACACCAGTCACTTATTATTAGTTATTCACTCGAGTGAACAGTGGCTATTGTAAATTCTTCCAATTAAGGAAAAGTTAAAATTGATTTGCAAAGTGGAGAAATGAGAAAGAAGTTGGGCGTTTGTTGCTAGTGAATTCCGAATTCCGCGTAGTTCTCTTTCACCATCCTAAAGAATAAAGAAAAGATCGCCACTGGTGGAAGGCGGTAAGTCAACTTATAGGCCCCCTCAGAAAAAAGCGCAGTTCAGTTGAAAGTTATATGATAAATTGGTACCGGTTACTTAATTTTCTGTATCAATGATTTTATATGTATGTACAAACAACATTCCCATTAATGAAAATGTACGTAATGATTTCAACTAAAATTTTGTGCTCAATTTTCCCATTTACATGCAGATAAGTGCAATAATAACCTCGATAATTCTTTGTTCAGTAAGTCGAACTATTTATCAGCGAATTGACTGTATAAACAAAAATACACTCACCACTAAAAAGTAAAAAATAAAAATATTTTTTAGAAAAATAACAAAACCGACTTCAAGATTAAACCTACATAAGCAAACTTGAACTAAAAAATAATATTTTAATTGCTTCGAACAAAAACCATTAGATGGCAATCAACGAAAATTTGGTGGAGAAAACTTTAGAGCCAAAGGATCTAAAACTTGATTTTTGAAGTGTGGAATGAGGAGAGAATTCCGAAGGATTGGGGTTCAGGTTTGATTTTACCAATTTTTAAGAAAGAAGGCAAGACCATATGCCAAAACTACAGAGGTATATCCTTGTTGAATGTAGTGTATACAATTTTAGCCAACATTTTAACAGAAAGACTGAAAGTATATTCTGAGCAGATTTTCACAGATTATCAAGGCAGATTTAGACCGAACAAAGGCACAATAGACCAAATATTTACTTTGCGGCAAAATAGAAAAATGCTACAGCCACAATATAGATGTTCACATGCTCTTTGTGGATTTTAAACAAGCATTTCATCGAGTAGATAGGTTTCAGATCTTTAATACTTTAAAGGGATTCAATATCCCGCACAAATTGATTAACTTAATCAAAATGACAATGTCCAAGACTCAGGCTTATGTACTTGTTGTTAGCAGGATAAGCAGGAAAATACATTTTGATTCTGGAGTAAGACAAGGTGATGCCCTCTCAGCGGTCCTCTTTAATCTATCCCTGCATAAAGCAATGAAGAATTTGGAGTCTGGTGGGACATTGGCAAGTCGAACCTACCAAATTCTTGGGTATTTTGATGATATTGTGGTCCTGGAAAGAAATGGGAAGACTTTAAAGGTAATTTTGCATATGATGGTTACATATTGCAAAACAGTAGGTCTTGAAATTAATGAAGCGATGAGCAAGTATATGGTATCATCGGCTACTGGAATTAGAAGAAAGCCGTGTAACTTGTCTCTTGACAACCACTCTTCTGAAGCTGTTAACCACTTCGTGTATCTTGGTACGGAAATCAACTCCAAAAATATAGTGAGCGATGAGGTTAAAAAAAGAATAATGAGTGGCAATAGACCTGCTATCAAACCTGCTACCCAAAAGGACAAAACTCAGGCTGTACAGATCTCTTATCAGACCTATTGTGTGTTATGGCGCAGAGAGATGGACACTACCAGGTATGCAAGTTTAAAATGTCGTTTTAATTCCAATAGAATGCGCTCTTAGCCTATTGAAGGATTTGCTTATCTCTAAACGCTATTTTGTTTGTTAGTCATTTGTTTACAAAAGTCAGTTGTTTTTAAGTCGTTTACGTGGACGTATCATACCTTTCTTTGGTGTTAAAAATGTCTAATTTTAAGCCAAATAAAGAGCATTTGCGGCATGTCATGATTTTCTTATTTAATCAAAAGAAAAAGGCATCTGAATGTCATCGAATTCTTGTTGAGACTTATGGCGATGTTGCTCCAACCGTCAGGACATGTGAACGTTGGTTTCAAAGTTTCAAACGTGGTGATTTTGATGTTACTGATCAAAAACGAGAAAATCGACCAAAAAAGTTTGAGGACTTCGAATTGCAATCTTTATTAGACGAAGACAATACCCAAACCCAACAAATGATGGCAGAACAGTTGAATGTCACTAGGCAAGCCATTTCCGATCGCCTGAGAGCTATGGTAATGATTCAAAAGGTTGGAAAATGGGTTCCACATGAATTGGACGAACGACAGATGGAAAAACGAAAAACTGTGTGCGAAATGCTGCTTTTACGCCACGAAAGAAAGGGTTTTTTGCATCGAGTTGTAACTGGCGATGAAAAATGGATTTATTTTCAGAATCCCAAACCAAAAAAATCATGGGTAACGCCAGGACAACCATCCACATCGAGTGCAAGACCGGATCGTTTTGGGAAGAAGACAATGCTGTGTGTGTGGTGGGATCAGAAGGGAGTAGTCTACTACGAGCTTCTCAAACCCGGCGAAACAGTCAATACCGAGCGCTACCGACAACAAATGATCAATTTGAGTCACGCATTGATCGAAAAACGCCCAGAATGGGCTCACAGGCACGCCAAAGTCATTCTTCAGCATTATAACGCTCCTGCACATTCAGCCAGATTGACTAAGGAAACGATTTCTTCGCTTGGTTGGGAACTCCTACCCCACCCGCCGTATTCACCTGACCTGGCGCCTTCTGATTATCACCTCTTCTCATCGATGGGACACTCATTGGCGGAGCAACACTTCAACAATTTCGAAAACGTACGAAAATGGCTCGATGAATGGATTTCAAATAAAGATGAAGCATTCTTTTGGAATGGTATCCATATATTGCCCGAGAGATGGGCAAAATGTGTAGAAAGCGAGGGTCAGTACTTTGAATAAAATATATTATACTTTTTTTTAAATTACTGTGTATATATTTTAAGAAATAAACGACATTTTAAACTTGCATACCTGGTAAAAGCAGCTGACCAGCAAGCATTAAGGATCTCCGAAAGGAAGATATTGAGGCGCGTGTTTGGCCCTGTGTACGCTTAAGGAGCATGGCGAATTAGGAATAACCAGGAAATAGAAGTTATTATCGACTCTAGATATTGTACGTGCGTACCATCATATCGCCGTTGCTGAAGAAGACATTGGAAAGACGGCTATAATCACGCCTTTTAGCCTGTTTGAATTTCTCAGGATGCCATTCGGGCTAAAAAACGCAGCACAAACTTTCCAGCGTTTCGTGGATAACATGTTGCGAGATCTGCCATACGTTTTTCCATATCTGGACGACTTCTTAGTAGCTTCGAAATCGCAGGAGGAACATGAACATCATCTCAAAGAAATTTTTAAGAGGTTGAATGAATATGACCTTTCCCTTAACGTAAGCAAATATGTTTTTGGAGAACCTCAAGTCGACTTCCTCGGCTACAGGGTGGACGCGACTGGTATACAGTCTCTTTCTGCAAAATGATTCAGGAGTACCCGAAACCCAGCAACATTAGTGAACTTCGCATGTTTCACGGTATGATAAACTTTTGCAGGAGATGCCTCCCTCACGCCGCCGAAACACAAAAACCCTTGAACCAACTCACAAACAACTGCAAATGGAGAGATAAAACTCCCATTACATGGACGGAAGAGACACTACGAGCTTTTGAACAATGCAAACAGAGTCTTGTTGAAGCTGTTATGCTCTCCCATCCTGGAATTTCAGGGGAAGTCTCTTTAACCTGTGATGCATCCGACAAAGGTATTGGTGGTGCCCTGCAGCAGCAAAAGAGTGGTGAATGGTAACCCCTTGGATTTTTTTCAAAAGCTCTGTCAAATACACAAAGGAATTATGCTACTTACGACAGGGAACTCCTCGCGATTTATGAAGCAATTAAACATTTTTGGCCTCTCCTAAAAGGTTTAAATTTCTGTATCATAACAGACCATAAGCCCTTAGTACATGTTTTCCAACAAATATCTGAGACAGCCTCTCCTCGTCCAATCAGGCATCTAAATTTCATAAGTCAGTTTACAAATATCAGATATAAACCCAGATCCGAAAATGTGGTAGCTGACACACTATCCCGAATCGAAGAAAATCAATCACCGGACGAATTCTCAGAAATAGCAGATGCACAGAAGGACAGTAGCATAGAAGACCTCAAGAAGAATTCCAGGCTGCAACTTAAACTCATCATCATCCCCGGTACAAATATAGAGCTCCTTTGCGAGACTTCAACTTCGACAGCTCGACCCTACGTCCCAAAAAAATTTGCCACGCCATTTTCGACCGCCTTCACTCATTGAGCCATCCAGTTATCAGAGCTGGTAGGAAATTGCTCACTAGTTGCTACTTCTGGCCGAAAGTTAATTGGGATATTGGTGAATGGGCAAAGACCTGCATTCCTTGCCAAAAGTCTAAAATTCACAGAAACTCCTCTCGGCAGTTACTTACCAGCACCCAGATTTCAACACGTGCATATCGACATCTTGGGACCACTGTTGCCATCTGACAGAATGAGATACCTTTTAACCATGGTGGACAGAGCGACTCATTGGCCAGAAGCGATTCCACTCGCTGAGATCAACGCTTCGGCTGTCGCTCAAGTATTTTATACCAATTGGACTACACGATTCGGCTCCCCTCAGCGGTTTACGACAGACCAAGGCAGACAATTTGAGGCGGAACTTTTTCTAAGACTCTCTGCAATAATGGGGATTCGGAGGCAGAGAACTACAGCTTATCATTCACAATCCGATGGTTGTGTGGAGAGATGGCACATCTTAACTCTACACGTTGGACACAAGTTTTGCCATCCGTGTTGCTCAGACTACGGGCTGCTTTCAGAGAGGATGTGGGAGCTAGTGTGGCTGAAGCACTATATGGGCAACCCTTGCATCTTCCTGGTAACTTTTTAGAGGACACAACAAGTCGAGAGCCTTGTGTTGCCCTACAGCAGTTAAAATCTCGCACGACTCAAGCCCTCAAAATCACGGGAAGTGTACAACAAAAAAACCTTCCAACATAAGGATTTAGCAACTTGTAAAGACGCTATTCACAAACAACTGACACCTCCATATTCTAGCCCTCACCAAGTCTTACGTCGAGGCGATAAGATATTTACTCTTTTTATCGGCAAAAGAGAAGTTACTGTCTCCCTCGATCGTTTAGAGCAGGGGTTCCCAAACTTTTTTGTACCACGCCCCCCCTTTTGTTTTAATGAAAGCTTCTCACGCCCCCCCCCCTTTAACAATAAATTGTATGGGCCTAGGAACAAAACAAAAACAAATAAGTATTACATTGAAAACAAAACATTTATTTATTCAATATACCGAACATAAACAATTAACTGAGAATATTGTGCTCTGACTTTTAAAATTTAGAATTTTAGAAAGACTACCTAAATTTAATTTAATGTTCAATTTATCTCGCTCGCCCCCTAACATGTCCTCACGCCCCCCAGGGGGGGAACGCCCCCTAGTTTGGGAACCTATGGTCTAGAGCCTGCCTATATCCTGTCTAGTGACACACCTACGGAAACCACTATAATAAAACCAGCTTCATCACCACTTAATGAAGACCATGTCAAGGATAAGCAAGAAAAAGCATATTCACCACCTGGACAGCCTCAGACATCAAATAATCAGGAGGACGGTTACAGAACAAGGAGCGGGCGTTTGGTGAAGAAGGTGATCAGTGACTCCTTCACTGGGGGGGGGGGAGTGATGTAGCAGTAGCTATTAAAACAAATATTAGTTTTACTAATTAGTTTTTTGTGTGTTTAACGGACTACTTTTATGCGTTGCGATGGCAACCAAAGATATTCAGCTTATAGCTTAAGATATTCAGCAAACCAAAAGATATTCAGCTTCATTGGTTCATTTCCGAGGTGAAATCCTTATTTGACTGTGCTATTGATTCCCTAGATCATTCTACCCTGTTTTCAAAGTTGAAATTATTTAAATTTTTCAAATAGTTCTGTCCTTTGGTTCTAATCTTTTCTCTCAAAAGATGTCCTATCTAATTCCTAATCTCCAAACTTTATCAATTCAGGTAAGACATTATCCCTCCCTCCTACCTATCCTAACTTCATCTCGACCAGTGCATATTCTATTTCATTCTCTAGCATTCTTATTTTTCTTCTTCTTCGGCTCTACAGTCCATGATAAACCTTGGCCTCCCTGACAATTAGAAAATTAAGAAAATAAAAGCAGCCAACTAACAATGAGATATAAATGTAATGTTGAGAGGATGAAAGTAGTGGAGGAGGTCAAGTTTCTTAAATTATAATAACACTGCAGTCAATAGATTAAAAGCTGCAATACTTACATATAACAAGTAGTTGATTGACTGATATTTGTATGATGCATAATACGCATTCCAAGGATTGAACCCATCGCTTCTTCTTCAAGTTCCAAATTTAAAGAAGCTGGAGGAACATTCCTCGCTAAATCCAAACTTTCTAATACCTCAGGAGATGTATAACCAATATATTGCAGTAACTGGAATAAAAATTAAATTTAAGTAATATTTGTGATGGTAATTGATAATTATTCAAGTTATTAAAAAACAATTTACATCATCTAAATTGTCCATATCTTGCGCAGAGTTTCCAAATGTAGGTAATATGTAAGGTGGCCGATGTCTTAAAGTATCTTGAGGTAAAGTGTCAAGAGAAAGAGGATTTAGAATCAAGTTATCAATTCGTAATTCGGAACCAGATTGTTCAAAAATGGTTACTGAAAACATAAATGAAAGGATTAAACATTTAGTAATTAAAAAAATAACAATTGAAAATAAATATACATAACATCAATAAAATTTAAGGAATTTATTAAATATAATATAATTTCAGAATATATCAAGTATTATAAAGGTCTCACTCAAAGGTTGTAATTAAAATTATTTACCAAACCCCTTTTAAACCTTTTAGTAATGTCTAAGTAGATAAACTTGAAAAACTAAAATAATTCATTAATCAACTCTTATATATGAGGCCACAATGTTTGAGCAGGCAAACGCAATTGGTGGAGGCACTATTGAGCAAGGCAGGCACTTGGATGGGTGACCTCCCAGGAAAGATCACACAGCTCAGGCTAATAAGGCATGAGTTCAATTCCCCAATGACTGCAGGCCCTTTTCTTTTTATGTAAACAAAAATTGAAATATTCAGTGGTTTCATCCTAGAACAAAACATGAGCAAAATGTGGTTTCATCCATATTCAATGTCACCATAATGAATGAAAGGGAATTGTTTTTAGAGACCTATCTAACATTCACATTTGGCTATATGACATTTATTCTTAAAGAAGTGATGGAAATAGATAATAAATGGAATGCAACCATTGCAAGTCGATAACCACTTTTCTGATTTAACCTCATTTGTTTAAGTAGGAGGTCAGGAGGCTCACCACCAGTACAATTATTGTATTAACTGAATATTTATTAATAATGTTAATTCATTCCATATAAATTCTTTTCAATTTACAGTTTTGGCTTCATCATTTAAATTGCAAATCTTTATATAAAGGCCCCTACACGTTGCGGTGGATGGAGGCTGCTTTTAAATGACATTAACACTGACTTCTATATTTTTATATTCTTATGTTTAACTTCCCATCTAAAAGTCTATACTAAAAAGTAGCATACTTTTCAAACTTTTCTAGCTATCAAGAATGTCATGCTATGTCTACCATTCTTCGTAACAGATTCACTACACATCATTAAATAACCCTTCTCATTGATTCTACCAAATCCATCCCATCTTCTTTCCTGCAAGGCTACTGCATCTATATTATACTTTAATATCTGCTCAGCAACCTCAACTATTTTACCAGACTTGATGGTCCAGCCTGTTAATATGGTAATATTGTAATAGGTCCACTACACATCATTGAATAACCCTTCTCATTGATTCTACCAAACCCATCCAATCTTCTTTCCTGCATCTATATTATACTTTGATATTTGCTCAGCAACCTCAACCATTTTACCCGACTGGACCATCGACCTTTTACATTCCAGGTTACGATGGTCAAATCTGAGTTCCAATTATCTTCACCTTTAGTCAAATGCGGCTTATTATTATAATTGGGTTTCTGAACAAAGGTTGTAAAATAAGGTGGGTGCCTCACACTTAACTCAAGTAAAAAAAAAAAACTTCCACTTACAACCGATGAAGGGTCTCGGGTTCAGTACTTAGGTAGGTTGTACTGTTTCTGAGCCAATGGTTGTGAAAGGAGATGATTTGGCCAGAATTCACGTTCAACCGCCAGGTTTTTCCCCCAATTAAGGGTACCCACTTTTTAGGAGGCTGGGTGTGCCCCAGGAGGGTTTGCCAAACTATAGACTTGTTAAATTTTTCCAGACAGTTTCTGCTGAGATTGTGCAGCAATGTCATTACCTAGTAGACCACAATCTCCTAAGATCCATCGCAGAGCAATACCATTATGTTGCAGTATACCCTGCTAGGAATTTGCAGTGGCTCACTGAGGAGGATGTCTTATTTTACCCATTTCTTGGAATTTACAACTGTGTTAGAAAAGAAGATACTGAATCTGTTGCCCGCTTCCATCTGAACACTGGACAACACTTGTAAGCCCACTTGCACTGCATTGGTCTTGTTGACAATGACTCTCACCAGCTATGCAACCTCGAAAGCATGGATGGAGACCACCTGAGGGTTTGCACTGCTCTCACCCACCCTAATGAAGACATCATAAATCATTACTTGGAAGCTCGTCGTCGGATAGTTGAACTACCACAAACGGGCGTTGGATAAATAAATAAATAAATAGAATCTAGTAAATATGATCACAACATTCACAATAACATGTCAATGCTTGTGAAGCAACTTCCTACTGGTACTACTTCAATAAAATTTCTATATTAGAAATTCCCGAGGCCATCTTCTTTTCAGATGCCTCGGAGAGTAGTTGGGTATAGAATGGGAAACAAGTTTACGACTAGTAGATTTGAATGGTCATGGGATTACTATGAAAGGATAGATATCTAGTTTGTGCTAAATCAGCAACATATGGAACAATAAGGTCGTCTTTATAGATATTTGTTTGTGAGGAAGTGAAAATTTTGGATTCAAAGGATTGGATATGAGACAAATTAAATGGTTTATACAGCCCCAAAGCACAACTCCATATATCCTAATAGGTCTAATTACTGTGATGCAAATGAGTTATTTGTAATTAATCGAAATCTTTGAAAGTTTGTCAAGTAAATGTTGAAGAAGTCAAAAACAATGAACTGTTTCCTGCCGTTTTCGTCTTGCATGTGGGTTTAGAGTTAAACGTTTTAGTCCAGTAAATTAAAGCCCCAGAAATTCGTTTTCATGAAAAAACTGCCGAACTTTTATTTTTAACGGATCTTTGTTTTGTTTTTTTGAATCTGAAGTTTGCTACCACGGCATCCGTCGGTTTCAAACGAAAAATCGTGAAAAAACGCACAAAATACCGGGGTTTTTCGCGAAATTTTTCGCGAGGTTACAGTTTTGAGAAAAATTGGCCAACTTGCGGTCAGTCCCACTTCGTTTGTCGTACTCTTTTGGCTATAACTCGGTAGATATTAGCCCGATCTCAAATTTCTTTTTTCTATCTCAACGTTGGTTAAATTTACTATTAGATTCCATATATGAAGTTTAATCAAGACCCTTAAAATACACATGTCAGCACGCTAAAAATCCCATACTTTTGTAAAATCCATGTTTTTTTGGCACATTGTTCGCTATAACTCCGAAACGATTTGTACTTTGTTTTTCCATCTAAAAGCTGGTTAAATTTACTATTAGATCCCATATAAGTAATTTATATTAAATCCCGTGAAACACCCACGCCATTCCACTAAACATGTCATAATTGTAATATTTTGCCAAAACATAAACATTTAGCGTGCTAGTTTGGGTGTTTCACAGGATTCAATATAAATTACATACATAGGAGCTAATAGTAAATTTAACCAGCTTTTAGAAGAGAAAAAAAAACAAATATTGGATCTGACAAAATCTTTCGGAGTTATAGCGAGTAATGTGGCAAAAAAAAGTTGGATTCCACAAAAGTACGGGATTTTTAGCGTGCTGGAAGTGGGACGACTGACCGCAAGTTGGCCAATGTCAACAATTATTCCCAAGACCATAACTTCGCGAAAAATGGTCCGATTTTGGAGTTTTTTTTTTCATTTCTTAGGTACTGGTTCTAGCTACATTTAATATACGAAGACTTTCATAGATTCAGCACCCCAAAAAACATTAAGATCCGTTGAGATTAAAAGTTCGAGTATTTTCTTCGCCAAACCCTTATTTTACTGGACTATTTGTGCAGTTTGAGTCCTAGATAGCGGATCAGTTCAACAGGGATCAGTGGAATATTATTAAAGGGCGCAGTGGGACAGGAAGTCATATGGCCAGATATGATTTCTATTTTTTAATAAAAAAAATAGCAAACACATAAATCCCCTATGAGCCTTAGTCCTAGGATATAGAAGCAAGATTAAATTTCAAACATAGCTCTTAAAAAAAAAAATTCCCTCATTCCCCATTGGATGACCATGTTCTGCGGCTATTATTACCTTAGTTCTCAACTGACGATTGCCACATTTATCTACTTAATTCTTTTTTATCAATTGCTATGGTATTCTACAACTGAAATTATTTTCTATACACATGTATAACTAAATTATAAGATTTAAAATGAAATTCTAAAAAAAAGTACAATATTTTTAAATTTATGAAATTGTGATTCTAATGATTTTTCGATTCTATTAAAAACAATTCATGAATCATTTCTAATAAAAATACATTAAGAAATAATGGAAATAGAAATAACTATGATAAAAATGATTTTGATTACGTTAATAAAACTAACATTTCAAAAAGCACAACAAATAGAAAATTTGTTGAATGGTATAGATGTATGTGCAGTCAGTAGTAATACATTAAGTGATTATCATAATGTCTTATTTACACAAGTAACTGATTTGTATGCAAAATAAGAACACCATGTTTTTTCGGTTTTAAAAGTAAATTTCTCCATGAAATCGAAATGGATCATTAATTTGATCATACCAGATTTGCAGTTTTGTGGATAGTTTTTTCAAAAAATGGTAAACCTAAAAGTATTTATTATAAGAGATTGTAACTTCCCTAAATAAGGTGAAGACCAAGCTGTTCTTTAGGTCCCAAGTATGTAAAATTCAAAGTTACATGTACTCTGCTCTTATAGGAAATTTAATGGTAAATCCGAAAATGTGGTCAAAATTTGAGAAAATATTTAAACATAAAATGGAGATATTACAACTTTTATGGTAAAAACTGTGGTTTCCTCAAAAGTCTTAGAATTATCTAAGAATTTTACTTCACTTTTGATCTAGTTTCTTTTTTTTTTTTTTTTTTTTTTTTTTTTTTACACTTAGAGGTACTCACTCTGTGTATTTACACATACACACACACACACACATATATATAAAACTTGTGACATTAAATAGGAAAAGCTTAAGAAGGAAGATTTAGTCAATCTGCTAAACAAATAAATTCTTTCCAATTTCTATACCTTGGTTTTCACATAGGTCTGGAGTTCCATGCAAAACTGATGCATCCCATGATGCTTTACCTCCCAAATCTCTAATTATAACCCTAACTTGTGAGGGTGCAGAGATCAAACCATCAGTAGCTCCACTTCCAGGGACATCTAATGCTGGCACTTCTACCAATGAAACAACTTGTTGTAAGCTAGTAACAAACACCTGAAAAATCAACAATAAAAAACTCTAAAACTTATTATGTATTAAGAAGAAAAATGATAATATTTCAAATACCAAAATATAAATATGAATCATGAATTTATAATTTAGAGAGTTTAATTAGTTGTATCAACAGTTACCATATACCAAGTTGTTATAAAAGTTCTGTAGTTTTTTGGGGTAATTAAAAAAATTAATGAACCAATAACTTTATTCATTAAAATAATCACCATTTCAACTAATAATTTTATAACACCGTGATTCAATATCCAAAATATGGTTTTTAAAAAATGATTGATCTTTGATGGTAAAAAACCGGTTTAATTACAAATCTAGGCTTTGCTGGTTATCAAAACATTTCTGTCAGAGAGAATTGCCCAGAGATCTCAAAAGACGATAATCAGTGGGTGAAAGGTCAAGTAGGTGGGGCAATTTTTCCCATTCAATTTCCATTAATTTATCCCTAGTCAACGTTTCAGTATGTGTTCGAGCATTGTTTTGAAGGAGTAAGGGTCCATTTCTGTTTACCAAATTCGGATAGAATTTTCGAAGTTTGAACTGACAGTGATCAAAATATCGCACAATAAAACTCTGCAGTAATAGTTTGCCCCCAACTTAGGAGCTCATAATCACAATGCCTTTGCTTGTCAAAATTTGGAAAACCAAAATTGAGCTTTATGCTTAGAAGGTACCTTCTCACTAAACACGGAACATCTTTTTCGAATGGCCTCTGTTGCCTTCAAGCCAAGTTTAAATTCATATAAAAAAATTGACTGCATTTGAATTTCAACACACCATTTTAATATATTTTTTTAAACATTTAGCAGTGACTGGATTAAAATGTAATACCTATTTCAAAGATAGTAAAAAATATTGTTTACATTGGAAAAGGTCGAATTGAAAATAAAATTGTAAAAAGACTAAATAGACCAAATAAATCTAAATTAATTAGAGAGGACTTTTGAAACGGCCTAGTATAATCAGTAGAAAAGATGATGCTATTTTGCAAAATGTTAATATGAAATCAGTATAACTTTTTTCTGGATCACACCATTACTCTATGAATAATAAAATAGTAAACTTGTCTGGTTCCATTAGTTTCAGGAGTTTGTGTTTAGGTTCGGTTGTGAGTAGATGTATGGGTCTAGACTCAAGAGCTCCTACGGATTAGCCAAGTATAACAACAGACTGATAATTTTTGTTTTATATATACTTTATTTTATAATTTTCCATTAATTTCTCGCTTCTTTTTTTTCAACTCTATTTCATAAGTTTTTGTTGTTTTGTTTCATTTACTCTCTATCTATTATTTAATATATATATATATAGTTATGGGTACCTCTATGGATTTAGCAATGTAAACATAATGTATGATATCCCCTCTCCTAAAAAACCCTATAAAAGGCCACCCCCACCTGCCCTCATTAGACATTCTGTACGTGCCCGTTGCTGAGAGCGGTCATACTATGATCGAAGTATTGTAATAGGCTATAAATTGTGCTTTTTCTTGTATCAATGTATGTCACACAATAAAGCTTCTTTTTAAAAACTCCAAACCGCGATCCTTTTATTTAGCTGGCGCCCGAACGGAGGGACTTTTGGAAGCGTTAACGTAACTTCGCGGCAGTTCTATCTTATTTCAGGTACAGAACAGCTAGACCTCTTTCCACTGGCATGAGAAGATTGGGAGCTGAGTATTAGTACATCAGCAGATCTTCAAGTCTTTGGGAGCGCTTTAGTATTCCAATACCTTGACCAAAAGGACCTACAACCTCTTGCTTAAGAATCGACGGGAAGGAGCGGAAGGAAGCTACATCGAGAAGACATCCAGAAGACGTCGAAGACATCGTTGTATCAAGAAAAAGTATAATTAATTTATTTTATTTTTATTTTTATTTTAAGTAATTTTGTAATTTAAATATAATTAGTATAATAAGTATTATAATTTAAAATATTAATTTAGCATTTTTATGAATAAGTTAGAAGAAAAACTAAGCAACTTAAAAATAACAGGTTCTACGTTAATTAAAAAAGAAAATAATATGGCTCTAGAAATTAAAAATCACGACCTAGCACTAATCCCGGAATATGATGGAAATCCGTTACAATTGGTAGATTTTATTAGAAATAGCGAATTTTTATACAATTTATATTGCAAAGATGATAATACGCATAAAAATACTAATCAGGCTAAATTAATTTTAACAATTTTAAATAAACTAACAGGAAAAGCTAAAGTCGCCGTATATGACAAAGAATTTAATACAGTTAAAGAAATAATTAAATTTTTAAAGAAAAAATATCAGGACACGAGAACTAGGGAAAAACTAATTTCAGAAATTTTAAATACGCGTACATATCATAATGAGAACCCACTCGATTTCTTAGAACGACTGGGCCAGAAAAGATGCGATTTATACGCACGAATTTATTCTGATAACGAAATAATAGACAAACAAGACGAAATGTACAGATACGACAAACAAATATCTCATCACGCGGTCCATAGTCTACACCCGGCATTGACAGATTTTATTTACTACATTAAATTCGACAGCTTAGAAGACTTAGAAGAAATATTAAGAAATAGCTCGGCCCACCTTGTTCACAGAATTTATGGGGATAAAAAACACTCTAAAAACATTCCAGTACAAAATAATTATAAAAAGAAAATTTTTGAAAATAATTATAAAAATAAAGAATATAGACCGAATTTTAATAACCACCAAGACTACCAAAATTACCGACCCCATCAGTATCACCGCGAGCAATATGCGTCGTATAATAATCCTCAACACTACCGACCACAACAGTATCAGCATGGACAAGGTCCAACCTTTAATTCCTTTAACAATAACAATCAGCATAACTTCTGGCCACAACAGCGAGCTATAGAATATCAAACACCGATTTATAATCAACCGTGGGACCCCCAGTCGCAACATAGATTTTTCAATAAACCACCCTCCAGAAATTTTAGGCAAAATTACCAGCAACCCCAAGTAGACTCCAATACGGTTTCAATGAGAACGGTTTCTAATAGAGTACACGCGATAGAGGAGGAAAAAGATAAATAAAAATATTACAAGAGCGTATCGAATTATTAGAACAAAAACAGAACCATTTTTTAGAATCAGGCCCTAGCACGAGCAGACCCCCGGACTTAGACCGGATATAAACAATAAGTTAAATTTTAATAATAAACAAATCACCGAAAAAGAACCAAAAAAAAACTGCGCGTAATATAGAACTAAATGATTTGAATTTAAATAATGATTTACCCAACCTAATCGACGAAAAAAATGAAATAAAACAATTAATCCGCGACGAACATATAAAATCGGAAATAAAAGAAAGTGTTAAAAACTTAATTCGCGAAGAACATATAAAACCGGAAATAAAAGAAACTGTAGAAAATTCTGTAAACAATATTCCTTCCGCTCCTTCCCGTCGATTCTTTAGCAAGAGGTTGTAGGTCCTTTTGGAAGCGTTAACGTAACTTCGCGGCAGTTCTATCTTATTTCAGGTACAGAACAGCTAGACCTCTTTTCACTGGCATGAGAAGATTGGGAGCTGAGTATTAGTACATCAGCAGATCTTCAAGTCTTTGGGAGCGCTTTGGTATTCCAATACCTTGACCAAAAGGACCTACAACCTCTTGCTTAAGAATCGACGGGAAGGAGCGGAAGGAAGCTACATCGAGAAGACATCCAGAAGACGTCGAAGACATCGTTGTATCAAGAAAAAGTATAATTAATTTATTTTATTTTTATTTTAAGTAATTTTGTAATTTAAATAAAATTAGTATAATAAGTATAATAATTTAAAATATTAATTTAGCATTTTTATGAATAAGTTAGAATTTTAGGGGTAATACTAAAATAAATTTCACTAAACCATTCGGGAAACGCCGATACGAATTAAACATTTATGCAAAATCAGATATCGCCTCATTATTAGAACAAATACTTAAACCTATTAAACTTACGGGATAATTTGTAAATCACCTAATGAAATAACCGAAAATTTATATGAAGATTATTTTAAAACAATACAACAAATAATAAAAACTCAATATCCATCGGTTAAATTTAAAAAAATACAAACAAATTGTAAATGACGTCGAAAATCCAAATGAACAAATAGAAATAATAGATAACTATCATTTAGGCAAAACTAAGCATAGGGGTATAAATGAAACGTTTGAAAAACTTAAAAAAGAATAATATTTTCCAGGTATGCAAAATAAAAGCGGAATATATTAATAAATGTGAAACTTGTAAAGTTACAAAATACGACCGTAAATCTATAAAAACCAAATTTCAAATTACACCTACGCCAGAAAGACCGTTTCAGGAATTAATGATCGATATTTTAAATTTTAACAATGCTATAATTTTCACAGCAGTCCACACATTTTCAAAACATTTATTTGCTCAAACTTTACAATCAAAGAACGAATTAATATTTGTAATGCACTGACTAACTATATGACGTATTTTCCGACACCATTACAAATATCATTAGATCAAGGGACTCAAATGAAGAATAACTTAGTTATACAATTTTGTGAAGAAAATAATATTATTTTGCATTATACCTCAGCTAGCCACTTAAACTCTTTGGGATTATTGAACATAGTCCATTCTACCTTAAACGAATTATAAAGAATAATAGGGAAAGAAAAAGATAAATGTTCGATGCAGCAAAAATTGAGATTAGCAATAATAGCGTACAATAACACCTTAAACAATAAATTAAAATTAACGCCCAATGAAATAACTTTCGGAACCTCCAGATTAGAATCAAACGAAAACATCGACCTGACAGAACAATACGTATTAAAATATCATAAGGACCAACAACTACTACATAAATTAATTAGATCTAAAATAAATGACGAAAAAGATACAAGGACTGAAAAATTAAATAAAAATAGAGAAGACCCTTTAGATTTTAAAAAACAATTAGGAGATATAGAATATTTGAAAAATACTCAAGCGAAAATAAAAAGTAGGGACAAATTTAAAAAAGTAAATGTACTAGTGAAAATAAAAGACCAATTAAAACTCATATTGAAAATATTAAAAGGCTCACTAGGAAAAAAACAAAAAGGAAACAATCTATTTCAGACGACGATAATGAATCCATTCGCGTGAATATTTCGGATGTCTCGGATAATTATGACTCAAATGATTCAGATAATGGTTATGATTAAAAATATTTAATTTTATTTAAATAATATTAAAATGTTTGAAAAATCTTTTATTTTAATAAAACGTAATAAATATAATGGTATTAAGGAAAGATGTTTATGTTATATTGAAAGAATTATCTGTATTAAATTGACAATGCTGTAGTTATTTTAATAAAATCGGACTTTTGTATTTTGCTGTAAAATATTATATTCCATGTTAATAATGTAAAAGATCATTCAAATTATTATTTTATTTCACAATAATATTCTGTTTGATTTAATTTGTAATTAATATTTTGTAGTCACTATCATAAATATTAGGATACTATTATTTTGTATTGAAATATTATTTTGATTGATCATTGGAAAAAGTATGTATTTTATTTTGAAATTATTATTAATTGTAATTAGAAGAGTGTTTGAATTATTATTTTGATTTAATTGTGTAACTTTGAATTTAGAAGTATTATTTGTAATAGAAGAAACTAATTCAAAGACTCTTATTTTATTTTTCCTTTTATTTAAATAATGTATTGTTTAGTATTAAGAAATATCATTTTATCTTTTGTACTTTAGCAAGTAAGGAATTCTGTAATGTATAAACATTTTATTTTTGTAAATAGTTTAAGGTTATTGTTAATATTAAGAAATGGACAAGGTTTAATCTTTTTATTTTTCAAGTGTATAAATCCTGACTTAGTAAACAGGAAATTCAAAGTCCAATCCTTTTGTTTTTGACAGTTGTATAAAATCCTATTCTAGCGTTATTTGTACAAGGTTTAATCTTTTTATTTTTCAAGTAAACAAATCCTGACTTAGTAAACAGGAAATTCAAAGTCTAATCCTTTTGTTTATAGGAAGTTGATAATTGTATTTCAGTACAGAGTTTAATCTTTTATTTTCAAATGTACAAATTCTAATTTAGTAAACAAGAGACGTACAAGGTCTAATCCTTTTATGTTTGTATAAACTTAGATTATAAGGTACAATCCCTTTTGTTTATAGAATTTTATCTGTTATATTTAAAACTTAGTGTAAAAAGTATTAAGAACTGTATAAGGTTAAAACCTTTTATTTTATTGTATAAAATCTCACCTATTTACACTAAGATATTTGTTCCATCGGAGACCTTGGAACTCAGGGGGAAGAGTTATGGGTACCTCTATGGATTTAGCAATGCAAACATAATGTATGATATCCCCTATCCTAAAAAAACCTATAACAGGCCACCCCCACCTGACCTCATTAGACATTCTGTACGTGCCCGTTGCTGCGTGCGGTCATACTATGATTGAAGTATTGTAATAGGCTATAAACTGTGCTTTTTCTTGTATCAATGTATGTCACTCAATAAAGCTTCTTTTTAAAAACTCCAAACCGCGATCCTTTTATTTAGCTATATATATATATATATATATATATATATATATATATATATATATATATATATATATATATTTAGAAATTTATTTTCGTTTTTTATTTCATAAAACTGCATGATTCAGATACTAAAATGGCTGAATCCCCACCACTAAAAAGGAAAGAAGGTAGATTTAAGTTTACTACTGCAGGTAGTAGTGAACCAAAAAAAAACTGTATTTTGTTAGATTTTAAAAGGGTTTCACCTTTTTTGATACATAAAAGTTTAAAAGCAATAATAGGTGCGGCAAAATTAATTAAAAAATTGAGAGATGGGACACTTTTAGTCAAAGTATATTCTGATACTCAATCGGAAAAACTTTTAAAGTGTAACCATTTGTGTAATAATTTTCCAATAAAAGTTGAGCCCCATGCTAGATTAAATTTAAGTAAAGGCATTGTTTGGTGCCCCGATCTAATTAAGAAACCAATAGACATTTTTTAGATCTGAACACGGATTTTTAATAAAATGGACATAGAATTTGATGGATGTATCTATTTTAGAGGGTCATATATGTGATATTTACAATTTTAGGTTCAAAAAAACTACTTTCTAGTATTTTTTAAAGAAAAGTCAACTAAAAGGCAAGTGTAGCATAATAAAATATAAATATTGGCGTAAAAAAATTTTAATTATACGAACAACATCGGCCGAAACCCATGCATACGAATTTCTATGCTTTTTTTCAATTAGCATCTACATCTCGTATTTTTCGATCTTATCACGAAAACGGTGGAAAAATATGCTACAAATCGAAATGAAAGCTAATTGAATTTCCCATAAAATTAATTCTATACATATTTGTCGAAATTCCAACGGTTTTCGAGACATACATATGTTATTAAAAATCGATAATTTTAGAAATGAAAAAAAAAATTAACCTCACTATTTGTTAAACATTTGCTTCAAATACCTGAAACTTATTTATGAAATGAAATTAAATTCAATGCTCTACAATTTTGATTATGTAATTTTTTCTGAGGAACGATCGGGGAAGGTACTAGAAGCAAAAGTATTACAAAAAGTGGGGTAACATTTGTTTGTTTTTCCGAAAATCACAGATTTTCAATAACGTATATCTCGAAAACTATTAGAATTTCGAAAAATGTATACACAATCAACTTCATAGCGAATGTAATCAGCTTTAATTTAGATTTGAATCATATTTTTCTAGAGTCGACCATTATCGAGATATAGTCAATGTTAAAAATAAAGTATGAATTTTTTTTCGGAATCAAACGTTTCAATAATGTTTTTAATAATAGGTTTATAAACTAGAACAACTCAATCGTGGTTTCTATTTGGTACATCTTGGGGTCAATCTTGATACAGAAGTATCAACCAACTAGTGTTCCAACAACCCACAGTAGTGGAGAAGGCCCATTGGGGCATACCCACCTTATAGAAGCTGGATATGCCCAAGTGGGCTTTCTTGAACCATAGTCTATCATGGTTCTTGTATATATGCTTAGTTATTATAAGATTTCATTGCCTTATTTCCTGATTATATTGATTTATACCTGAATATTTGGAGCTGTAAAAAGCTGTGAAGATAGTTGATCTGCTTCTAAGCCTAGAACATCATCCTGTTCAACAACAATGGAACCAAGATTTGCTCCTCCACTTATCAAAGGAAAATGTCCCAGATTATTCATTAAGTGCATGGTGACCTGGAATTCAATTATTTAAAACATGTGTGATATTACTTATATTTAAAAATACAACTTTAAAAAATAATAGCAAAATCAAACAAAATCAAAAAGATTAACATAAAATACACAATAATAACAAAAAAACAAAAAAATTGATGAATTCCTAAACACTTGAAACTACTAACCAAACGAATAAGTAGTCAAACTTCATATATATTCAAAGTGTGACCAATTCTGTATACTTTTTAAGGTATTAATATATTATAGTCTTTACTTATAAATTTTACTTTGTTAATCAAATTTCATCGGTAAAGCAATCTTGTTCAAAATACTATTTATTTATAGACATAAAATAATACCATCAGTATTAAAATTATCTAAAAGAGTTTTAATTTAAATCTTCGAAGTACGTTAATCAAACCGACCTGGAAATCATTTATTCCCAACTTCTGTCAGTTAAAATGTCTGTTCCAACTTAAGTGAAACAGAAAAAAGTAAATGAAGGATACTTTATTAATTAATAAATAAAAAACTGGATTTTAATGTTACCAACAGTAACAATATTTAGAGGGACGTAACCAAACACATTACATATATTATGGAGATGTTTTTATCTTACACAACTTCAAAGTAACAAAAACAAAGAATAAAAATATTGTAAATCATTTAAAAAATAATAGTTATTTGATTTTTAAGATTGCCAATAAATAAACAAATTTTAAATTATTATTATAAGAATGTTGAATGACAAAAAAAAAAAAAAGAATTAAAATATTATAAACATATAAAAACATGTTTATACAAACCAATTTAGCAGCCAGCTGAATGGAATGGGTAGTCGATATAAGATGAACAGGAGAGGAAGTAAAAACAGGCCGCCTTGGTTGAGGAAGATCTTGCTGTTTAAGATCATCATAAGTTATATTTGAATTAAATTCTTGAACTAAGTCTGGGTGAAAAGAACCTACTTGAACACCTTTCCCTTTTCCCCCTTCACTTAAATCATCTAAAACCTAAATAAACAAAACAATATTCCAAATTAATATGTTATTAAAAACCACACATTCACGTGAGTGCACAAACATCCAAATTTTAAAATATGATTTTATAGAATAGCATTTTAGATAAAAAGGAAGTTCTCTATATAACAATTTGGGTTTATTTATATCTCTAGAGAGTAAACTAGCAGCTCCCAATTAATCTAGATAATTTTGATAGCTAAAAACTAAAACATATTGCTAATCCATGCAATAAATGTCCAAAATTGTCATTAAAATAAAATCAAGGAATAAAGAATTTCTTTTTTACTTTCCATTGTACAAAGATACCTGAATAAAATCAAAATAGTGTAATTTTACAGTTTTGTTTATTTTGATTTAAAAAAAAAAAAAAAAAAAAAAAAATCATTTTTGGTACTATTGTTAACACATTATATAAAAAAACAAACAAAAAAAAACACCCAGTAATTTTTAATTTATTTATTTATTTTTATTATCATATACAATGAAAATTCTAATTAAGTGTTTAATGATATATTTAAACAGCAGACTGAATTTTAAAGATCAGAGCAAGGAAAGTTTGGAAGTATTGTTTTGGCAGATCTGCATTTTAAGGAAAAGTGGTTAATCTTTCAATATCTAAGTTCAACAGTTATCTTAAGTGAGGTCAATCCTATCAGTCAAACTGTGTAAACAAAAACCTGCATCTTGAACTGAAGTCAGTTCTGATCTTAACAGTGACGGGGCACTATGCTGTGGCTTAATTAGTTTTATTTTTATTTTCTCAATCTGCCCTGATGATAGCCATTTATTCAATGGCATAATAAAATATTTTTTTGTTATTTTCAACAATGTTTATTTGTGTTTTAATTTATATTCCTATGACTTAAAAGAGTGCAAAACTTTCAGGTCATATTACTTCATTGCATTAAAAACTTTCATTGAAATGTCCCATATACTGTAGAAAGATAGTGAAATTTAACAGTTGATTTGATCAATTTTCTCCATTTTTTTTTTGTGCATCCAGTTTTTTTTATTTTTTTCAGGTTAGTTGATTTGTCTATTTCGTTTTTGTTTTATTTTTCCAGAAAAGTGAAGGTTACTGGTGAAAGATACAAGATTGAGGTAATAGAAGTTAATCTCAATAGGATTATAACTGTGGGCTGCAGGCTACCTTCATAAACACACCTACTTCCCTAAGTTGTAAACATAAATATTATGGCTCTGCGTTCTATCTGCAATGGGGCAATAACCTGTGAAGATAAATATAATTTAAATTGCAATAAATGCAAAGTTATATTTCACAGGAAGTGTTGTAAGCTGGAGGAAAAAGAAGTCGAAGAGATTAAATCACTTAAAAAAATATGGATGTGTATGAACTGTAACAAAACGAAAAAAAAAAACCTTCAACCACTACCTTCAACTAAAATAGTAAGTCCTACGAAAACACGCACGCACCACAACTCAGAACCATCAATATCCGATATACTAGCCGCTATAAACAGTCTTAAAAAAGAAAGTAAAGAAGACATAAATGACGTTAAATCGGCCCTAGAAAAATACGGAGAGATGCCTTTCGAACTGTATGAGCGACTTAACAAAATCGAAAAACATTTAGAAAGTCATTCTAAACAAATGAGAGGAAGTTATTGCAGAAAATAAATCACTGCAATGTAAGGTTGAAAATCTTGAGATACGAGTGAATAAGGCCGAGCAGGGTCTTCTGTGCAGATCAGTTGAGATCAGAGGCATTCCTATTCGCCCAGGGGAGACACCAGAGGGTCTGATTTCCAGCGTTTGGGCGGGTCTTGGTCTCAAGATTAATGTTGAAGACTTGGACATGGTTGAACGAAGGAGACCAAGAAAAGACGATCCCAGGCCGCCCTCTGTCATCGTGCGCTTCGTTAGGCAAACGCTTAGGGACGAAATAATTCCTAAAAGAAAAGTTAAGCGGGAATTTACAAGAAATATCGGTTGGCAAGAGAACGATTCCCACCGTATTTTAATCGGAGAAGAAATGACACCAACCAACAGACACCTCTACTGGCTGGCTAGGCAGAAGAAAGTAACTGGTAAGCTAAAATATGTATGGTTCTCAGCCGGTAGAGTGCGCTGCCGAAAAGACGACAGCCACCCTGTTATCTTTGTCGACCGGGCTCAGGATTTGGATGTCTTCTTATGACTGTCATTTACCTGTATAATCTACTTACTGTCATTTTCTTGCATCATTTTAGCTTATTTCGTTGAATCGTCAATGCGTACTTTTGAATTTTATTTCATTCATACATTTATCTTTCAAATTTCTTCCCACATAAATTGTTTTACTTTATTTTTTTCATTTTATTTTTCTAATTTTCGTTTTATTCATTTTTATTAAACAATGTACTTTGCAGGTTGTTACTCATATTACAGGGTCTTTTTTTCCAATAAATGTCTTTTCCTTAACTTCTCTTCAGTATGTCTAGTATCCTAACTACCTGTTACATTAACTTCCAATCCTTGCCTGCCCATTTTGATGAATTCTAGCAATTCTCACATAAATTTTATCATATTATATCTATTTCCGAAACTTGGCTTAAGCCCTACATTCCTTCCTCTTTCGTCTCCCTTCCCAATTACTCCCTTACCCGCCATCACCGGGCTCGCCGGACTGGCGGTGGTGTAGGCATATATGTACACGACAGCCTGAAAACAAGAATCCTTGATTTTTCTTCCTCATCCATACATCCTTACGTTGAATACCTTATCCTAGAAATTTCTGCCAGCAATCATCACCTACTATACGCTGTGATATATCGTCCTCCTCTTGTTCCGCTCGATCAGTCCTTTGAATCTTCCTTATTTAACCTTGTTATTTAACCTATATATTATAGATTCTCAAAAAAATCTCCTTTCCTCCTCACAAAGCTCCGTTTCATTTTTATCTTCCCATGACCTAATCCAAATATCCTACGATTTCCAAACCTGTCCTTTTCCTACAAAACCATAACTTACTGCAACCTTGACCGTTATATTATCCTACCTCTCCTTGAAACCTTAGATTGGAGAGAAATCTACTCCACCTCCTCCATGGACTCCATGGTCAAAATCCTCACATCCAATCTTCACAGTATCCTTGATACCTACGCTCCTCTTAAAACCTCTACCTTTTGTCGTCGACCTACACCCTGGATGTCTAAAGAAATTAAAGATCAGCAGAGAAAGCGTGAGGCTCCACAAAGACGATTCAGAAAGACGAGACTCACGGACGACTATCAAGTGTTCAAAATACTGCGTAACCAGGTGCAAGTAAAAATTCGAAGTGCAAAATCTTTCTATTTCCACGAAGCCTTATCGTCCTCTCCCGATTCCAAATCAAAATGGCAAGTCCTTCAAAAACTCGCCCTTCATCACCCCTCCAGATCCTCAACCTCAACCAACTTCCCAGTTTCGCCTAATGACCTAAACGCCTATTTTGTTTCATCATCTCTCACCTCTCCTTCCTGTTATACCAGTTTTTCAGAAGCACCTTTCAATGACAGTAACTTTTATTTTTCCGACATAACCCCCACAGAAATTACCTCTTCTATCATGAAATCTCATACCAATTCCGTAGGCCCAGATGGTATCCCTATTAAACTTATAAAATTATGCCTCCCAGAAATTTTACCGGTCCTTGTCTTTATCTATAATTTCTCCCTACAAAACTCTATATTTCCTACCTCCTGGAAAAAAGCTATTGTTCATCCCATCAATAAAACTCCTAATCCTAAATGTCCTGCAGATTATAGCCCGATCTCCATCCTTTCAAACCTTTCAAAACCCCTCGAACGATTGGTGCAATCCCAAATTTCCTATTTCCTGGAAGATTCCAATCTACTCGATCCTTTCCAATCCGGTTTCCGTTCTGGTTATTCTACACAATCTGCACTAACCAAAATCATAAACGATATCCACGCTGCAATAGATGAAAAAAAAACTGACCATCTTGCTACTCCTAGATTTTTCTAAAGCATTTGATTCCATTGATCATCGTATCCTTTTTTCCAAATTAAATGCTTTAAAATTTTCCAGTAGTTCAATCCACTGGATCCGATCCTTCCTCTCCGACCGTACTAAAGCCGTATCTACCCCTAATCAACCCTTATCCTACTTCCTACCTCTGTCTTCAGGAGTAGCCCAAGGTTCCAGCATTTCACCCCTCCTCTACAACTCCTACATTAATGATCTTCCCCAGTCAATTTTACATTGTTCTCATCATCTTTATGCATATGACTCTCAAATTTATTTATCCTTTCCTCGAAGGAATTACATGAAGCTTAGCTTTATCTAGGATCCAGGAAGACCTCGATTGAATCTGTACTTGGGCCAACATGCATAATTTAAAGCTAAATGCAGGGAAAACTCAAGCTATTGTAATCGGTTCAAGTCCCCTCCTCAGATCCATTACCAACTTTCCTACCCTAAACCTGAATAATCAACCTATCACTTTCTGTTCCTCTGCCAAAAATTTAGGAATCATTATAGACCAAAAATGATAATTCTCCTGGAAGCCTCAAATCGCCCAAATAGCTCAAAAATCAATAGGAATCCTCAAATTATTCCATCGTTCCCATCATTTCCTTCCACAATCCACGCAAAAACTCCTAGTTTCCTCATTCATTTTTCCTCACTTTGATCATGGTTGTGTGGTGTATGGGGGCCTCTCGGTGGGTCTCCAGGACAGATTACAACGAATCATGATTAGTTTTATCAGAATTGTTACCGGTAACCCGAGACGTACACATGTATCGCACCTCTACACTGCCTTAGACTGGCTCTATCCATCCTCCCGTAGACAATATTTCCTGGGTACTTTCCTGTGCAATGTCATTAATAACCACTGCCTAACCTACATCTATAACCTATTGCAATTCAAGTCTTCCGTCCACTTCCAACTCACAACAAGATCACGTTCCTCTGACCTACCATATATACTCCCCTCCACCGAACAGCATTATACCAACACTCCTTCCAAGCTCGATCCACTACCCTCTGGAACTCTATACCTCCTGAAATGAGACATGCTCCTTCCTTAAACTCATTCAAAACTCTCCTATTCAAATATCTCCTTAAATCCCAGTTAGACGCCGCCAATATGTGTAATAATTAAAAATCCAGTCAGTCAATCTCAACTATATCCGATATCAATGAATTACTTCAATAATTATATCATTATTGGTAAATTTGTCAATTTTAATTGTTTGCCTGTCTAAAAAATTACTTTTTATTTTTGTCTCAAATAGCTATATAAGAGGCCGTAAGCAGATGTGTAAATATATATTTTCAGATATTTGTAAATATTTTGTCTTATTAACATTCAAATAATTAATTTTTTTTCTATATATATCTTTTCCTTTCTATTCACTATATCATTGGTTCGATGAAGACTATCAGACTGCTATCGAAGCTAAACATACTGCCTATAAAGTGATGATAAACAGGCATACATGATCATTGATGGAGGACTCAGGAGGAAGAGAAAAGAAGAGAAGCATTTGCACCAAAGGAAGAAAAGAGAAAAAAAAAGGTAGAGTTAAAAGAGTTGGAGGAATTTAGGACAATTGGGGACTCCAGGAAGTTCTACATATGTGCTAATAAAAGCAGAAAATCATTCAAACAAATTCCTTCAGTTTGTATGGATGAGCAGGGAGCTCTCCTGTCAGAGGAACAAGCCTGCCTAGCAGAATGGAGGAGATATTTCATGGAGGTATTGAATGGTCAATAAGTAGAAAATATAGAACCATAACTTCTACAAATTGAAAATGCTAATGACATTGAGCCACCAGATGAAGAAGAAGTCACTGATGCACTGAACGGACTGAAAAACAATAAAGCCCCTGGGGTAGATGGTATCTATTTTCCTTTGTTTCCTGACGCATGGTGAAAATGGACTTTTTAAGTTCTTACATAATTTGCTGATAAGTATCTGGACAGAGGAGATCATACCTAATGACTGGAAGAAAACTGCTATTTGTCCTATACATAAATAGGGGGACTTATTAAAGTGCTCAGACTATTGTGGTGTTACTCTTCTTCCTAGTGCTTACAAAATTCTATCGAATGTCCTGTTTCATAAGCATCTACTGTATGCGGAATGAGAACTGGGCCATTATCAATCGATTAGATTTTCTGTCTGAGAACTATTATGGAAAGAGGACATGAATATCAGATCAAGATTCATCACCTCTTCGTCTATTTTAAATGAGCCTATGACACAGTTAACCATGGGAAAATCTACGAACCGCTCAAAGAGTTTAACATCCCAACAAAGCTTATTAGGATGGTAAGATTAACCATGGGAGAAGTGGTCTACATTGTGAAAATTTGGGGTTGCACCACGGAGAATTCTCGTCTAAGAGAGAAGTGAGACAGAGTGATGCCCTCATGTGCCTCCTTTTCCTTTTAGCTTTGGAAAAAGCCGTTCGTTACAGTCAAATCCAAACCTCAACTCAATATTTAGTTGGACAGTACAGCTGCTCGTCTCTGCAGATGACTTGGACATTGTTAGAAGTTCTTGACAGGTGGTCATTGAATCCTTTCTGAAGCTAGAGGCTGCAGCGAGGGAACTGGGACTAGTCCTGGACAGGGACTAGTCAGGGAACTGGGACTAGTCATTAATGAAGATAAAAACAAACACATGGTAACTGGAGACTCCAACACAAGTTGGCGCCAGAGTAGAATTCGGACCATAGAAGTTTAAACAGGTCTCGGAATTTACATATTTGGGTTCACAGATAACTAGTGAAAACCGAGTGGATGTTGAAATAAGGAAGAAAATTTAGCTGCAAACTGATGCTACTATGGACTAAGCCACCACTTGAGAAGCCACTTAGTGACCCAACGCACCAAAATAATTCTTTACAAGATGCTCATCCAACCGGTTCTGACTTATGGATCCGAGACCTGAAGAACTATGAAGGCTGAAGAGCAGGATCTATTAACATTTGACTGGAAGATCCTCAGAAGAATTTTTGGGCGGATTATGGTGAGAGGCGAGTGGCAACGTAGAAAAAATAAAGATCTCTACGATAGACACAAAGAGCCCGATGTCGTCAAGTTTATAAAAAAAAGGCCGACTCAGGTAAGCAGGTCATGTGACAAGGATGACTGACAAAATAGCCCACAAGAAACATCTTAGGAAATCCTTCATGGTAGCCAAAGGATCGGAAGAACAAAGCTGCAATGGAGGGACTGCACAGACAACGATGCCAGGAGCCTCGGTATGAGAAACTGGGTGGTGGTATCGCAGGACAAAAACGCTTGGGGATTGGTATTGGCGGAGGCCATGACTCCTTAGTGGGTTGTATCACTAAACTAGATAGATAGATAGATAGATAGGTTATATGAATGATAATTTAGTGCTCTATCAGTATTGGATGGTTTTCTGAAAATATTGTATTCATACCAGTTATTTCTATCAATTTTTAAGTATATGCTATTTATTGTTCCATGTATTTTCATATTATATTGTGAATTATAGGTTAGATAATTAAGAATGCATACAAAATCTTGTTTATCTCCCACAACACACGCCAAGACACAGTTGACATATTTCATCTAAGAAATAACTTTTAAAAAAATTGTTTTCTTTCATTAAAAATTCTAATCTTTTGAGTCTACAAAGAGGTCTCCCATGGTAGGACAAACAGGAATCCTCGTTGCCAAAACATTTTTCAGTTCATACCATTTTCCTTTGAATAGGAAATAATTCTGTTCTATGCATGCACAGGCTAGTTTCACATGTACCCTTCGATCCAAGTTTGAATCCTTCCTCTTCTCCATAGTTCCATCTTATAACCACATTATTATGGCACAGTCATTTCAAATTTTTAACTGATAACTCCATTAAATGCTTCCTTAATAACCTCTTTCAATCCCTTAGTCCCATTGTCTCTTAGTCCACATTGTCCCCTAATCTGCTGCCCATCACCTTTTCTACTCAGATACTAGGCTCGATTTACATATAACTGACTCTCCTACAAATTTGATGTCCCACTGCCAACATCCAATGCCCTCTCTTTCCACTCATGATTTAATATCAATTACCTATAACATTCCTGTTCCTTCTCTTACTCCTAAAACCATAAGGTATTGCAACATTGATTCTTTGATTTTCCAAATGATCCAATTCAACTTCGAATCTGTAGACTAGAACACCTTTTACTCCATACTGTCCTTAGATACTATGGTCCATCCAGAATAAATATGCTCCTCAAATATTATTGAAAACATACCGTCCTCCATAGCCATGGATAGCTCAAGAAATCAAATAGTTGATGAGAACAAAATGCCTGGACAAAACATTCTGAAGAATCAATCAACTTTAGTCTCTCCACAACAAATCTCAATCATTGATCGAAATTCCAATGTTATCATAAAGCCGCTCAGATTCTCAATAAAAATGGAAAATCCTCTGCCAAATTTCTTCTTTAAAATTTAAATCACCACCCTCCTATCATATCACTTCAGACAAATGTAATAGGTATTTTACATCATTCGATTCACCCTCCTCTTTTCCAGCTTACAAGCCAAATAATAGAGACTTTGACTCCGATAAATTCTTTTTTTCCTATACCAAACGTTCTCATCTTATAGAGGTTGTGATAAAATCACATTTCAAATCCTTAGGACCAGATGGGATCCCTGAAAGTTTCATTAAACTGTGCCTTCCAAAAATCCTAGCACCTTTACTCCACATAATCCTTGCCCTGAATTCAGTTCTAAGTCTATCATCTGAAAAAGACTTCCGGCCCATCTCTCCCAATTATCCAACCATTCCAATCCTTAAGAAGGCCTAGTTCAAACCTAAATATCCTTTTTCCTTGAGCAGCACCTTAATCCTTTTCAGTCAGACTTAAGGATTGGCCTTTTCACACAAATGATGGTCTAGAAAATAAATTAAGATAAACAATCTTCTGCTTAAACCAAAAGAAGTTATTAATTATGCTGTAGACAAACTTACAATAGCAAAAATGACCTCAGATATTATCATCTAAAACCACTTAGCCCTGGATCATCATAAAATCACCATCCTCATCCTCCTTGATCACAATTAAAATTGAGGATTTCAACAAAGCCTTTGACACCATTTTTGTCTTTTTTTTACAGTATTTCTTTTATTATTTTTTACTTACTAATATTATTTATTAGATACAAACAAATAATAAGGAAGTATGTTGAAAATAGAAATTTACCGAGTTTTTTAAACAGGTTCTTTTTCTTGAAATAGAAACGTCGAACTCTATTTCAAATAGTTTTTCCAACTTCGATTTTTTTCTGTTAAAATACCTGAACCAAGAGATGGTTCTTTTCTGTTGAAAATAGTAAGCACTAATCCTATCCAAAAACACCTCTAACTCATCTTTGCATATTTTGGGGATTGGTTCCCTTCTGCTAAATGCCGTCCAAATATACAATTTATAAATAACTATAATAATGAAAGATATACTAGGTTAGCCTCAGAAAAATATAGAATACTGAGGCTAGCTCAGAAGGAAATTCATAAAAATAATAAATCCTGAGAAAGGAAAATAGTTTGAAGAAAACAAGGAACTACAGGGTGTAAAGAACAACAGACTTCTTTAAAACGGAATAATCCAAGAAAGAGGCAATATCAAATCAAGCTCTATTCAAAGCAAATGGATAGTTGGTTGCTCATGAAGAATGAGGAAATC